>OY744477.1:20495732-20755732 GCA_963556175.1 Tipula confusa | reverse complement strand
GATGAAAAAGCTGATGAGCATGGTCATATTTCCAGACATTTTATTCGGAAATATACACTACCCAACGAAGTGAATGTGAATGATGTGATTTCGACTCTATCGACAGATGGCAAGCTTACTATTAAAGTACCACCCAAACCAAAAGACAAGTCTACAGAGCGAATGATTCAAATTCAACAGACTGGCATACCACACCGACCGGTACAGGTCAAGGGGGCTGAGAAAATAACAAATGAAAATAAAATTGGATCTTAAATTATATAATAGTATGTTATCTATTTAGTAAATAAGTGAAAGGAGTGTGAAGTTCGAATTCAAATTTATTTAATAAAAACATTTTTTATACAAGATTTGTCTTAAGTTTTCAAAAACCCCTTAAATCAATCTTTATCATCATCATTCGCTGTCGTTATACTTTGGGAACTTCAGGCATTTTTATTAAATCCATGATTTAATAAATTGACTGTAGGGATTTCGATGTCATTACCAGCTTATTTGAAGCCATACATAGGGCTCACATTTTTCGCTAGATATTTCACAAGTATAGTTATAATCTAGGTTTCCAGAAAGGAGTTCGTCAAAAGATGAAATATATTTACTATAAAAATATGCAGGAATAATTTGTGAATGCGTAATTGGCTATTTCGATGAATAACAGCGATCATTTCCTCCATTATCAATAAATTTTAGTTAAATAGCTTCCATGAGTAGTTTGAACAGTATTACAGGTGAATAATTAACCGAATGAATAAGCGAAGCACTCAGATACAATTAGCTATTTATTGACCTTACTTCAAAATTTGTTTTTATTTTTGGTCCTATAGAAATTGAGCAACAAAAATATTTATAAAAAACGCTTACCCAATTAAACAGATGCCTTGCTAATTACTTTTGTGAAATAAACCAGACCCTTGTGGTATAAGGGATGATCTGATAATCCGCAGTGAAACCATATCGAAACAAGACAACAGAATTGTAATTACTATCTAATACTGACTGTGCGTTCTCTTCTTTTATAATATGCACTTAGATAATGCACATTTCTATGTAAGACGCTGTAAAATTAAATTGACCATGGTTAATTTTTATTTGACGGTGTCGGGTCATCCAAGACGTGAGATCATATCGGTTTGCTCTCAAATTCGTAGGGAGTGATCATCAAATTGTCACTGAAAAGCTACAGACAGTTTTGGCACAAGCCATGATACTCAGGAAAATGTACCAAGCGTTACCTTAGTAGTCTTGAAGTTGTGACCTCTCTATTGAAGGTATTAAAGTGTTTTTTTATTTTTAGATTAACACATTGCCTAGGGATAATTCCCTTAATGGCTTACGCCACGGCAACATGGTGGGCTAAAACCCTTTATTAAAATTAATTTAAAGACTGAATGAATGTAATTTCCAATAAACATTACATTCATCACGTATGTAGCCGGCTTCAATTTATTTCCTCAGATTTATGTAATGCATTGATTTTGATTTTAATGTGAATAACGCTCACGAAAATACAACGACCGACACATTAAAACCAATTTTATCAATGCATCAAATGGTCATGGAAAACTACATATAACCCTGACCGAGAAAATATTACAAGTAAATATAAAACAGTATTTAATCTTCTCGGGTTGCTTGTTTCTTTAAGTAGGCGTGTAGGTTCCTCTTGAACACCTGTAAATTAAATATTGTAGAGAAGACCGACGGATCTATTTGATTCCACAGAGGTGACTCTAGGGAAAAATGAAGATTTAAAATGGTTAGGAAACATCTGGTTATATCTAAGGCGTAGCTATACTTCTTCGAACTAAAACGAATGAGAGTCCTGCTGACAAACGCCGCTGGTATTAGAGATTTAATTTCGGAAGCACAGTGGCCAAAATAATATTTGTAAAAAAGCGATAAAGCACCTACTTTGCGTCTGTGCTCTAATGAGTCAATTGATAAAGCAATATTTTTATCGTTAATCATGTGAATAATTCTATTTTGAATTCTATCAAGACATTTGAGATTTGATTTTGGAGCACCACCCCAGACAAATGAATTAAATTCCATAATGGGCCTAACATAAGCCTTGTATAATTTAAGAACTTCTATCGGGGTAAAATAAAAGTTACACCGTCTAATGAAACCCAGATACTGACTAGCTTTTTTGCAATATAATATATATGTTCTTTGCAAGAAAGATCACTCGAAATTTCTAAGCCCAACATTCTAAGAGAGGAGGACCTATTAATTTGAATGCCGTTTATTATGGGTGGAACATAATTTTGGAATATTTTTTTGTGAAAAAAGACACGATTGGAATTCCTGAGGATTAAATTCTACCCTATTAGATTTGCCCCATTCAATGACTTTGTCAATGCAAGTAAGAAGTGAACTATTCATAATTTGACGAGAGCAAGTTAAATAAGAATTGCAGTCCTTTTGGCTTTTAAACTCAATAGAAGCAGACACTTTAATATCATCGGCAAAAGAATGGATATTACATGATGCCAATTTATCATTGATCAATATCATTGATATAGATCAAAAATAAGGTAGGCGACAAAAATGAACCTTGCGGTACACCAGCATTAATTTCATACGAGTCGGATGAAATGCCGTCTAATACTACCTTGATCGATCGTCCCATTAAATAATTCTCTACCCATTGAATTAGAAAACTATCAAGATTCAGTGGCCGAATTTTAATGATCAGACATTGATGCCATACGTCTCTATAAATGCTTTTGAAATATCTAGAGATACGACACTTGACTGTCCATATTTTTCAATACTTTTTCCCCACAAATGAGTTAAATAAGCAATAAAATCACCTGAAGAGCGATTCTTACGAAACCCATATTGTAAATCTGATAAAAGCGCATGCCTCTCGAGATAGTTCATTATGTGAAAATTCACAATAGATTCCATTAAGGGATTCCAAATAAGGTCGACTAAAGCAATTGGGCAGTAATTGGAAGGAGGAGTTTTATCACCTTTCTTAGGAATCGGTTAAATATTTGCTGTTTTCCAAATAGAGGGAAAAATACCAGAGTTAATTGATAATTTAAACAGTTTGGCAAGAGGTTTAGCTAGGGGAAAATGACAGCATTTTAGGACAGTTGATGGCAATCCATCAGGCCCAGTTGTTTTGTATATGGACTTAGATTTCTAAGAACTTTAGAAACAACTCGAGCACAAAAATAAATTTTGGGCATAGATGAAGAAACAGTAGTGCATGCTGGTGGGGATTGGTTAGGGAGAAAAGGGAGAGTCGATGCGGAAGCAAAGTGAGACGCTAATAGATTTGCCTTTTGAATGGTGGTTTTATAATAGTTATTATTATAAAACAATAAGAGAATAGAAGATGTCTTACCGCTAAAATTCCTTTTTACCAAGCTAGCAAACGACCAGAAAGTTCTATTGTATGCTTTAGAATCTAATGTATTTTGTATTTGATTACGAATTTTGAGGTCATGGTGTAATTTAGACCTGATTATGATAGCATTCGATTTATTACGGGCTATTATACATTTAATGAGATTTTCATTAAAAGGTTTACTGAGATAATTTAAATGAGCACATTTTTTCTCGGAGATAGCAGACTTACAATTTGCATTAAACCATTGAGTTTTGTGGGGCCGACCCCTTTTATAAGAGCTAGGAATAAATAACTTCATTCCTTTTAAAATCACCGAAGTTATAAGCTTGGATACTGTATCAGCATTATTACTTTTAAAACACACAGACCAATCAAAAGAAGAGAAAAATAGATTGAGACTTTGCCAATCAGCATCATTGAAATTCCAGATTAGTCTAGGTGTACATGTGCTTCGAAGTAGGTGGGACAGTCGAAAATTTCGCTAAGACCAATGCATGATCAATAGAATATTTGACATCAATAGAATATTTGACAGGCACGGTAGTCAAAAATATAATTTTGACTGCCATTTCCCACCTACATATAAACAGAACGTATATATAGCTCAACGAGAAACAAAATATATGATCACAGGCAATGGAATTTAGGACTGGTGACCACTCATTTGAAGGAATGACGGAACTCCAATAACGGATCCATTTGCCACTCATGATAAATGGTGAAGCGGAGATGATAACCGTGCTTCCGTATCCAATAAGATAACGTTTATTGGAAATAAATCTTAAAATAACACAAGGATTTTAATGAATTACAAAATAAAAATGGCTTTTATTTCAATCACAACATAATTACAAATTATATGAACAAAAGATATTTAACATGAAGTAAAAAAATAGGAATATTGAAAACTAGCTTAGGCTATTTATTCAGTCATTTTCTCTCCAGCCTCCTTCTCTTTCTCCTTTTCATTGGGTTTGACCGAAAGATGTGCCGGTCCCGTTTGTTGAATTTGAATTACTCGTTCATTCGATTTAATTGCTTGGGCTTTTGGTGCAGCTTTAATTGTAAGTACACCATCTGATGAAAGTGATGAGGCCACATCTTTCACATCGAATTCTTTCGGTAATTCATAGCGTCGCACAAAATGACGATAAATGTGGCCATGTCCATCTTCTTTTTCCTCATGTTTACCTTCGACCACAACAGAATTATCAACGGTTTTCACTGTTATTTCGTTCGGTTGGAAATGCTGTACATCCATACAAACTTGGAAACCATCTTTTCCAATATTAGATTTTCCTAGTTTGGAGATTTGATTAGAACACTCGTTCCGTTGCGGTGTCGCCCATTGGCGATTGTAAATTTGTAGCCACAAACTTGAATTCATCAAGCTGGGTTGACTTGGTATGCGAGGATAATGCAATTGTTCTGGATACAATCCATAGCCAAATGCATCTTGTAATGGTTCGTCGGCCAGCTTCAATAATAATGGTAATAATGACATTTTTCTATTTTAGTTTCACTTCACTCTGGTGCAATATAATTTACAAAAATGTTTTCGATTGTTTCGAACACGTTTCTTTTCACTTTTAAGTTTTGTTTTGAACTGAATGATTTGTCTCGCCGATATTTCGTTTATATACCATACAAAACTGGGGTAGAAAGAACGAGAATACAAATACATTTATTTCTCGAGAGTAGGATAGTTATATAAAAATCGTATTACTATTCAACAGCTATTTATTATTATTTTGTCGCACTGTAGTTATAGATAACGAAACGTTATCTCGAGAAATATCGAGAATTAACGGGAACAATTCTTTATTATTACTAAATGAATTACTTTACTATAGACCTATTTGGTTTTGACATACATACAGAATTATTACAAATATATCAGCTGATAAAGCCGGTTATTGTTTATGCCGGTTAACTGGGAAATATGAAAGGAAAGGTGGAAATAGTTTCCTCTTACTCTTTTTGAGTGCTCGCTTCTAATTAATATTCAGTAGTCAACTGTTTTAATATTAAAATCATTTGTTATGCTAAGAGTCATGTTACGTCATTACATTTAAAGATAAAAAAAATAAAAGCATTAACCAGCGAGTCTGTAAGAAATTTCCGTAAGAATGCGACAATAGGAAAATTTATGTTAATGACCAGCGGCTCTTTAAGAAAGGTTCGTTCAGTTTCGTTAAATTTGAACTGTCACGTAACAATTCTGTAACGAGCGAAAATTACCGCACAAACTGAAAGAAATGTCAAAGAGTTGCGTGTAGTTAATAGTTTTAGAATGGTTAGTGGTATGTAAATATTTAATTATTTAAATTTTAATATTGTATCTATTATTATATTTACTTTTAAAATACATAATATAATATATTATTAGTTGTGTAATGTGATAAAATATTATATTGCCGGAAAATTTATTGTACACACACCACCAAAAGTTTTAAATTTTAAATTTAAACTTTTGTAGGTTAAAGTTTATTGTAATTCGCGTATTGCGTTACAGATCGGTGGTCGCACTGTCAAATTTTCTGTAAAAAATCTCTTCGTTCAATTCCGTAAGGTTTCGTTACAGATTCTTACAGACTCGCTGGTTAATGCTAAAGTCTAGAAATATTTTGCACTTTTTGTCATATATATTGCATACTCAACGTCATAACATAACAAACAAGAGACTACATTAATGCATTGTATAGTTTTACTTTTTTCGCATATTAAAGACTGTCAGTGTCATGTTACATATACGGTAAAGTTGTGGAGTATTCTAGTATTTTCTCCGAAAATTTTGTTTTCATATAAATATTGTGCGAGTAGAAATGAAAAATCAGTAAGAAATAAAACTCGATTCGAATAATACTACTTAAGTATATATAATAAACTGAAGTAATAAAGTTATTTAAAGAGCTAAATACCATACAATAATTAAAGTGTTTATAAAAAGTGGAATATAAATATAAATAAACTTCAAAATGTCGTTTGTTCCACTATTATTGCACTAACAGAGAACTACCCAACTCACTGTATGATGTATCCAGAAGACATTCAACATCAAGCACGTTGCCCTCAACAGTGTTTAAAATCTTGTTTACGGCCGATGTCCAACCGGAAATATCCTTTAAATTCCCTTCAGAATCACAACAGATGTACAAATTCGGCCAATAAAACTACAAGTTGTGTAAAGGACGGTTTCCAACTATCGATAGACACCAAAGATTTCTCACCAAACGAAATTTCGGTTAAAACGATTGATAATAATACAATAGTTGTGGAGGGAAAACATGATGAAAAAGCTGATGAGCATGGTCATATTTCCAGACATTTTATTCGGAAATATACACTACCCAACGAAGTGAATGTGAATGATGTGATTTCGACTCTATCGGAAGATGGCAAGCTTACTATTAAAGTACCACCCAAACCAAAGGACAAGTCTACAGAGCGAATGATTCAAATTCAACAGACTGGCATACCACATCGACCTGTTCAGGTTAAGGAGGCTGAGAAAATAACAAATGAAAATAAGATTGGGTCCTAAATTATATAATAATGTGTTATCTATTTAGTAAATAAGTGGAAGCAGTTTGAACTTCGAATGTAATTTTATGTTTATTTAATAAAAACATTTTTTATACAAGCTTCTTTGTTTAAATTAATAATTTTCAAAATCCTATCGAGTATTTCAATGTCATCACCAGCTTATTTGTGCGCATTTTTTTTTAAATCCAGATTCACCAGGAAGAAGTTCAACACAAGATGTAGTACGGATACTTATATTGTAGAAAAAAACTTATATAGTTTGCAGGACAAAAATAATTGACTATACGGATGAATAAGAGCAATCATTTCCTCCATGATCTATAAGTTAGTAACAAGTAGCATACATTACTGACAGATTCGTACGTAATTAATCTATTGCGTAAGCAAAGCGCACGCTTATAATTATTGCGACTACTTAGAACTCTAAAAGTGGTTTTTACTTTTGGCTCTAGAAATTAAACACAAAAAACGTTGAGGTTATGTTTTCTGTAAAGCAACATAGCCTTGATATTTTTGGGTTTCATATAATTTTATAGACATGGTTTTTCTGGAATAGCAACGAGATTTACCGGAAAAATCTACATTGACGCTTGCCGAACTAAGTAGAGGCCTTGCTAATTATACTTGTTAAGAAAATAGACCATTATGGAGACCAGAGCTTTCATGTCTCGTGGAATACATATAAAGGAATACATCCGTTGACTTCCGCCACAGTATCCTTTTACTTGTCGTATAGAAAGCGGCTAAACGGTTGGATCGCTGAGCTACAACCTAAGTTCTAATTGAAGATCTCAGATCATCCAAGATGTGTACTCATATCGGTCGCCTATCAAATTCGTAGGCGGTGATCATCACATGATCACTGAATAGCTACGTTGACAGTTTTCCTACAAGTTCGGAAAAACGTAGCAAGCGTATAGCTAAGAGGAAGCAAACCCCGCGGTGTGGTGCGATTCATTGTCCTTTATTCTCGTAATGTATAGAACTTTTATAATATCCGCCATGGTATTTTTATTTAATTATTTAAATAAATAATAATATATATAAATAATATATAAATTATTTAATATAAAATGTGATGGCAGATATTTTACATAAATTCAAAATTTGTTGTTACGCCACTTTGTCTGGAAGCAATGGATTTTAAGAATGATTACATATTTGAAGGAGTGACGGGTTTTTGATATCACGGATTCCTCGTCATTTATGATAGTTGTCAAGTGGACTTAAACCTGTGCTTTGTATATTATATGTACACTACGACCCTTATTTTACAAATACAAAGTGGACAAGCTGCTTGTCGGCGTTCGCATAAGTTACAGACTTTAGGCACTTTCGATTGACATGAATCAACAGAATTGAAAAATTGAGTTACTATTTAGATAATTCAGTTGCTATTTTGATAATTGAGCTATTAAAGTGATTTGGGTGTTCGAATGTTATTTATCACTTCAGATAAATGTTAAAAATAAATCATTTTAAATTTTGCTTTTGTTTACTACAGCGGGAATGAAAATAAAAAAAAAATACATGTATATATTAAAATCATTAGAACATTTATATATATATATATATATATATATATATATATATATATATATATATATATATATATATATATATATATATATATTTATATATATATATATATATATATATATATATATATATATATATATATATATAAATATATAAATATATAAATATATATATATATATATATATATATATATATATATATATATATATATATATATATATATATATATATATATATATATATATATATATATATATATATATATATATAATATATATATATATATATATATATATATATATATATATATATATATATATATATTTATATATATATATATATATATATATATATATATATATATTATTTTCAAAAATTGAACGCAAAACAGAAAAAAATTCAAAAAAACAGAAACCTATGTGTAGAACAAACAACGTGTGCAAAACTAACAAAATATAAAAACAACCTATGTGAATTAACTCCACGAGCAAAATACACATACAGTTGCTCAATTTTTTTAATTGAATTGCTGTCCAGAATCGAACAGTCAAACCACTTCAGTTGATTCAGTTAATTTTGTTTATTCATGTCAATCGAAAGCGCCTTTGAATTTTTTAATGGACGTAGAGTATAGAAGATTTAAAGCATATGATTATATCATCGCCATATATGAAATACACCTTAAAATAAGAAGCAATTATTTTATAATAATATAACAAACTAAAAAAAGCTTTTATTTCAACCGCATATAAATACAATTACAAATTATATGAATACCAAAGATAGGTAACATGAAGCAAAATATAAATTTCGAAAAATTGGTTATTCTGCCATTTTCTCTCCAGCCTCCTTCTCTTTCTCGTTTTCATTGGGTTTGACCGAAAGATGTGCCGGTCCCGTTTGTTGAATTTGAATAACACGTTCATTCGATTCAATCGCTTGGGCTTTTGGTGCAGCTTTAATTGTAAGTACGCCATCTGATGAAAGTGACGAGGCCACATCTTTTACATCAAACTCTTTCGGTAATTCATAGCGTCGCACAAAATGACGATAAATGTGGCCTTGTCCATCTTCTTTTTCCTCATGTTTACCTTCGACCACAACAGAATTATCGACGGTTTTCACTGTTATTTCGTTTGGTTGAAAATGCTGTACATCCATACAAACTTGGAAACCATCTTTTCCAATGTTAGATGTTCCTAGTTTACTATGCTCGTTTCGTTGACGCGCTACCCAAGGGCGATTGTAAATTCGAGGCCACAAACTTAAATTCATCAAACTAGGTTGACGATGTAAGCTAGGATAAAACAATTGTTCTGGATACAATGCACATCCAAATGCATCTTCCAATGGATCGTCGGGAAAATTCAATAAAAATGGTAGCAACGACATTTTATTATTTGTACCAAAATTTTCACTTCACACTGTTTAACACAAAAAATTTATTAATTTTTTTTCGATTATTTCGAAGACTTCGTTTCACTTTTGAGTTTTGTTCTGTACTGAATGATCTGTCTCGCCCATATTTCGTTTATATACTATACAAAACTAAGTTAGCAAGAACGAGACAATACTAATATGTAGATTCAATTCTCGAGAGTAGGATAGTTATATACATATCGTATTAATTTTTAACAGCTGTGAGTTGTTTATTATTATTGTTTATTATTTGTTTTGCGTTTAATTTTTAGATAACGTTGGAAATATCGAGAATTTGGGGAATCATATGTGCAAATATTATTGTATTGCGTTGCTTCAAATGCACATTACTAATTCAATTGGATAAATGTCCAAAACGATCCAGAAAAGTTTCGATGGACGGACTATACAAATTACTAGGGTGGTGACCTACACGGTATTTATTTAAACTACCTATATATATATTTTGCCAAACAAATTACATTACGGTTTTATTAAACCATCAGCTGTTTTATCTGTGATACTTATAACATAGTTTCTTTGATGTTACATTATTGCATTTAATGATAAAACGGGCAAAAGAAAAGCCGAGAAATTCTAGCAGAACGGTGACGTCGAATACAATTTATTCTATTCATGACTAAATTGACGTCATAATTAAAACGATTAGCATACATTGTTCTATGATATATACTCTTTTTCTCTGTTCGCAAACTATAATCGACTGTCTGAGAGGAATATTCTAGTATTTCCTCATTTCCCTTACGATAGGTAATGGTATTATATAGAGGGTTTGAGTAAGACATAAAATGTAAATCAAACAAAAATACTATTCTTTAAATTAGAGGATTAGAGCTATATGAATTTATTACCGTGATTTAAAAGTTATGTCATTATTATTGGAACCAATAGAGATATTTAAGATAATCATACTATTGAATACGTCGTGATTAAAAACTGCCCACGGCTGATTTTTAACCAGCAATACACTTTTACGTTCAAGCAATTGATTATACGATAGTCGCAAAAGAAAACAATATTCGCTATCCGAAACCACTATCGGGAGCCGCCATATGAAAGTTGCACTCAATAGCAACTTTATACAAAAAGGTCGAGCCAAATATTTTTTTTACAAGTTTTCACTGAGCAATTGAATTAAAAATTATAGTTGGATGTTTCATAAATTGAGTTTACTAATAAATATCGCGTTAAATTGAAAGTTAGGTCATTGAATAACTATATAGAAATGACACCAAACGATTTCGCCGCTACGTAGTTGTTATAGCGCTGTATGCATTTGTATCTTAAGATAAATTTAAATTAAGGGCATTTAAGGGTTTAAGTATCAACTACATAAAAAAAAAACATTTTTAGGATTTTTTTTACATTGTTTATTCAGTGCGAATATAAACACATACAGACAAAGCCAATGTTAAAACAAAACATTGAAATCTAAATAAAAAACGAAACAAAATGTTTATGTAGTTTTTCCAAGGTCATATTTTCCAATTCATATTTTACAAATGAATAACTATATCAAATTTTCTTAATTTTTTTTGGTACTTTTTGCTTCAGAATTAATTCTATAGATTTTTGCTAAAGCGAGAAGGAATTTTATATTATAATTTTTTCATTCAATCAGCGATCTCTTTGGATGATGGAAAATCCCTTTAGCATCCCGCTTCTATTTTTATTCGAAACCTGTACGGTGTTTTACTGTCGATGTTTATATCTCTAGTATTTCGCGTGAAGACATTTCAGTTAGAATCAAGGTGTGCGGGGAAAATAATT
This sequence comes from Tipula confusa, assembly GCA_963556175.1. Taxonomy (NCBI): domain Eukaryota; kingdom Metazoa; phylum Arthropoda; class Insecta; order Diptera; family Tipulidae; genus Tipula; species Tipula confusa. The sequence continues at coordinate 20,744,072 of OY744477.1, read as the reverse complement.
CTAGTGATGATGAACGGACAGAAGCGAATGAATGAAAAGGGCAGGAAGACACAATATGACAGCGAAACCCTATATGTAAAACCAAACCTCTATGTTAATAAAAATTATCAAATTTTATTTATAATATTAACGTAAAATTAAAATTTAACTCAAAATTTCGTTCAAATGTAAAGAAATCTTAAAAATTCGGTTGTAAACACAAGCGAACGATATAAATCCTGTTAATTAATGAAAAATATCATATGTAAAAAAAACCATCAAATCGCCATTACGACTTAAAATTATGTTTACTTTTCGATCAAAAGAAAATAATAAAAAAAATGATGCTGTTAGTTTGTTTATTTATACAAACACATTTTTGAATTGGAAATATAAACGTATCAATTACATAAAATGAGAAATATTCGTGCACATGATTTAGCAAAGACACAGAAATATTTATTTCGTAGTACAATTTTTTAACACTTGGCTCATATGTCGCTGCAAAGTTAGCGGTGTCTCCTTCTATTTATAGTTATTCAATGGTTAGGTGTAGAAAATTAAATGCTCCGTATAGCACATATCGGGAGCGAATAAAAAACGCGGCTATAGAATTCCGAAAGTAGAACATTATGAAACGGAACTAAGAAAGATTTAATAGGTGTTGCGGGTCCAGAACACACAATATAATTGAAAGTGCGAGTCACTGACACCAAAGAAAAATCGAATTGCTTAAACATTTTAGGGCTGCGACAGTAAAATTTAACATACCCTGTCTGTCTATAAGTGTTTTAAGATTTGCGAGTATTTACAATTTGTAAAAGTTAAAATTAATAAAACCATTAGATTTAAAAACTTTGTAAAAATTTATTAACTATTAAAAATTTCTTATAATTTTCACATTACATTCGATCCATCATTCATTCAATATTTAGTAAACTTATATTACAATAATCAGACTTCAGAGATTATACTCAGTGCATTAGTTTAATTGGCACAATTCGTTCATTCCCTTCAGGCAATTTTGAGTTGATCACTTCAGTCGTTTTAGATGGAAGAGGAAGAAGTACTTGCTCAGGAATTTCAACTGGAGTCGATATCGATGTTGAAACTACATTGTTTATATCAGCTTCGTTAGGCATTTGATTATTTTCATCTTCGGTTTCATAATCCGTTTCTTCCACTACACTTGATTCATCGATTATTTTTATCGTTAGTTTGAAATCTGTTGTGTTCATTGGCAACACAGTTCCATCTTGTCTTATATTGGCCATCAAATCAGATAGGGCTTGTTTGTATTTATCACGAACACATTCCTGAGATGACAATTTATTGTCGACCACATCTTTCATCGTCTCATCGGCGAATTGGATTAATAACGATTTTAATGACATTTTATATTAACTGATCTTCACAATATTTTATCACTTAAATATTTAACTATATATATAATGGATGTTCTTAACAATGAGTACTGAATTTTTAATCTTAAAATTGTATTTTATATACAAAAAATTGTGAACATCGTAAAACTTCGAATTTTTCGAGACTATAAATAATCCGTGTTCGCAAAAATGATGATGTCGGTATGTGATGACGACACATTGATGATAAAATATATTTTTTATTTACAAGAAGTTTTGGTATGTGGTGGTCAATGATATTTAATAGTGAGTGGGTGAGATTAATCAGAACTTAATCTTTCAGCAGATTTAGGTAAACAGATTTTCACACTAACTTCCCAAGATTATAGAACGATGATTCATAGTAACATAACGTGATGAAACTATACTAGTGATAAACAAAACGGGTAGTGTTTAGATCGGAAGGTACTGGCTTAGAATCGTAATAGGGAAAGATTGTAAAATGATTTGTTCATCACTTAAGTTCGATTGGTGATGACGATGAACACAATTATATATGATTATGTTGGAGTAGAGTGTCCATGGGTTAAATCATTGTCCAGGCCAGTACAATGTGTCTGGACCTTTGTGTATGGTAAATGAAAGTGGACCTGTATCTGTCCATCCCTTCTCTGTAATAATGGAGTAAAACTGCCCAATTCTGAAGGTTTCTGCCTTTAGAGTCTTATTACTGCATTAGTGGTGTCCATCATATGAGGCATTTACAGAATTTTGGTTCCATTTTATTTGCTGAATGTGTTTGTTTGTCTGATTTTGTGATTCTTCGCTGAAATTTTCCATGTTTAAGTTCCTGTATGTAGGTTATCATATGCATCGATGCTCGGAATTTCTACCTATAAAACGCTACATTAGTCTATATTTGATGTTTTTGTATACGGGGCCGGCATTGAATTAGGTTGTATACTGGAATACAGTTAACTTTCTGGCTTGTTAAGTTTACTTAAATCGATTTTGCTTTGTTTTAGGCTAATGTTTGGTTGTAATTATTTCTAATTTTTGCTTTTTCCCCAGTGGCATGGAAAGCTGTATTATCTGCAAATATTACAGCGTGGCTGTTTCTCTAATTTTTGATTTCCTATCATCGACTTAAGCCTCTTTGCAGTAATTTTTCAAATAATTTTGAAATGACAAGAAGTATTAATATCGGCTGATTTTTTATCGTTTCCTAGTTCATCGGTTCCTGATTTAGGGATCATCATTACTTCTGTAACTTTCCGTTGTATTTATATAGGTGGCAGTAAGTTCCAACACAAAAACTTACACAAGTATACTTCGATGTCGCCAGATGGCAAACAAAATAAACCAAATAGATCACGTGCTGGTAAACAAGAAATGTATATCATCCCTGTAAATGCTACAGCAATGATAGGAGTAGACATGCACGGCGGACACCAACTAGTATATTAGCAACATTCAAAGTAAAACCCGCCCTTGTAAAATACGCAAGGAACAACAAGAAGAAATCTAAGAAAGGATCTAAGATGCTGAGATCAGAATTGCCAAAACACGACAGAAATTAGAAGGCAGTACGAAGATGCAGCTAGACAGGTAAAAAAAATGGCACGGATTAATCGCGGGAAAAACACTAAAGGATATTCTCGAAATAACTGAAGAAACATAAAGGTAACCGGAAAGTTTATCAACATATCATAAATTAGGGATGCAGTAGGTCAAACTTTAATCTCGGAAAATAAACAGATGGAAGGAGTTCTTCGATGATAATCGCATAGACAATGAAGTAAATGACGCTCTTCTATAGATGAAAAAATCGGCAAACTGTGGTTACTCCAGCATCTGCCGTAACGATAGTTGAAAATATTAGTTTTTTTTGTTCGCACCGCTTTTAAATCTACAGTCGGGCTTGTTGCATTTCCTCACCAAATTTCCATAATTGGAGTGTTACCACCGCATTGGATTATATATGGGGTGAAATAAAAAATTTAACCTCGAAAAAAGCTTGTTTATAGATTTATTAAAGCTTGTTTACAGCTCTTGTACCACAAAGCCTGCAGGTTCTTTAGTTGGATGTATGACAGCTTAAAGGCAGTCTGTTTACCTTGACCGTCAAATGGGTTAGTATAAATGGATAGATAGCTCATTCCCCAAATTCTATCAGCTGTTGTATATAGTTTTCCTAAATCCTCACCTTCCATACCAATTAATATTGGCCGGATTGTGGCAGGCAATCTTGATTCTTACAGAAAATTTTACGCCTCATCGGTTTTGGGATGGTCGAGGTAAAACAATGTCGTCATTGTTATATACAGTCGAAACGCAGCTGAAGCTTATATACAAACAAAATGCAATACAGGCACAAAAAGCAGACTTACAACTTCAGTATTTACTTTCTGGTTCCGGCTCATTTACGACATTTTAAAATTACACCAGATCAAAGTGTGATTATTGCCAAAACTTTCGTAAACAATTACATTTCTCGATCCGGCGTTTCGCTTAACATCACGACTGAACAAAGAACACAATTTAAGTTTCAACTTTCCGGCAAATTAACGGTACTTTTTAGCTTTCAAACAACTGCTTATGCTATGTGCCTTTATCGACTAAACTAACTAAACTAAATTATAACGAGTTAGTTCATGTTATATCTAGATAAATGGAACTACACAAAATTCGGTAACTGTGCCTCAACTTGAAACTAAACTAAACCAAAAAGTATTATAGTTTAAAATTATTATAGTCATTTTTCACTTTTTGTGAAAAGTCACCGAAAAGTTACCTCGGAAAAATATTGTTTAGCTACTACCTATGAGGCAATAGCGGAAGCTTGAACAATTTGAAAAGTCGATTAAGGCAGACAGCATTACTAACCTCAAGCGAATAATGTGGTCTAACGATTTCAGCGACAGCTTAAATCTGTTCGAGGCTTGAGGAAATGCATCATACATTAGAGCTTGGAACTGCCTATATCGCTCCACTCGAGGCATGGTGAAAGTTAACGTCAAACTATCAAACAACCCGGTGAGCTCTTTATTAAAAATCCTCGTAAAACTTAAATTATCAACTGATATAGTCATCAACCAATTACGCAACAATATATCTCCACAGCAAATCGAAAACCTACACATAACGATATATTTGTTCAAGAATCGCGTGCATTTACAATTAAATAATTCTATATGCGCAAATTCAATACGATATAATAACGACTTTACATTGTTTGTTATACCGTTTTAGCAACGTATGTGCAACAGTGCAATGTGTTTGGCTTGTCAAATCGAAGCAAGGGATGACTAATTTCAACTACTAGATGAATCGAGAAAACGTTTTGTTTTGATGGTTCATTAATCATTACCGATTATTCTCTTTTTGCATCATGAGCGAACATTTAATTTTTGGTTTATTTTTTAAATCAGTGTTCGCGCTTCAGAACAAATCCATAAATTATAAAAATATGTTCCAAATATTTCACGAAAAATATATTTATGTTTATCAACACAAAAAACAGCTGTCAATATTATTTTATATTTTATCTTTTTCTCGCACAGGCTCTAGTATATGTTACGATGAATTATTAAAAAAATTGTTTTGTGATCTCTTTCTATGTTTTGAAATTTTTTGTTTTGAATTTAATTGAGAGGGAGCACACTGTCCGCTGTAGACTATAGTATATTTATTGCTGAGAGTTCATAATGCATATTGTAGTTCGTAAACTAATTACTATTTATATTTAATATTTATACAAATTTCGTTGTTTGTAAATTCATTAGTCATTACGAACTAATAAAATTACATCACAATGAGTATTATTAGTTCCATTTTATGATTAAGAACTAGAATATCTCCGATTCAACTACAAAATGTTTAAAATGTAGAGGATTTCGTTACCTCATATATAGGGTGAATTCTATTTATAGCTAGCATTTATTTAGTTACGCTTTTTTGCATGTGATCGCTCCACGACACTGCAGATTATGATTTACAACATATATAACTATTTAGGCGGAAATGCATAATTTTACAATATAATTACAATGATAATTATAAATATGCGTTGTCTAATTTAGTAACCAGTACCGAACAAGATTGTGTTCTACTATCGATCGATGTTAAAGATTATGAACCAAATGAGGTGACTGTGGCAACTATCGATAATACAATTATTGTCGAGGGGAAACATGAAGATAACGATGATATGCATAATACACGACATTTTATTCGAAAATATACTTTACCCGCGTGCTCAATAATTAACAAATACATATAAGTACTCTTTGGCCCTAATAAGCCAATGACAACATTACCTTTTCCTAATACTGTATAATACATTACCCAAAAATTGATTGTGACTCACTACGTGGGTAGCGTGTTTTTACGTTGATCCAATAAATTATTGCCAAGGTCAAATAAAGAAAAATTTGTGTGGGTGCGATTAAGAATTTCCAAAAGAATTTCAGAAAATCAAAATGTTTACTAGTCTACCCCCGCACTAAATTCCAATTTATTAAATCATCCCGTATAATTAGTGCGAATGATAAAACGTAGTTTTTTCGTTAAACATCTGATCAAATTTATCATAAATATTATGTACTCGACATATATTATTCATCGCAAAGAATTTCGCGTAGTCACAATATTTTCACTGTTATATATTTAGACAGTATATAAACGAGATTTTGTGTTGGAACAAAGTCAATATTCAACGACAAGTCTATCAAAACAGTTCAAAACTATAAAAAAAAATTATTAAGTGTTTAAGTGACTACAAGTGTTAAAAAACTTAAAATTAAAGATGTCAAATTACCAAGCATTATTACGACCAACTCGTGGCACCGCTCGTCCATTAGCGAAGCGCGGATGGACTTTACAACCACGCTACGATGAATTCAGACAAGCATTATATACTCTTGACACAAGTGTACAACAAGGAGCACTACATTTAACAACCTGTGTCAAAGACTACGATCCAAACGATGTGACTGTGAAAATCGTCGATAATATAATCGTTGTGGAGGGAAAAGATTTAGATAGGCGTGGAAATCTTTGTCGTTACTTTCTAAGGGAATACACAATACCCAAAGGTATCGATAAAAATGATATTAAATCGTCATTATCATCAGATGGAATACTTACAATTGAAGCACCAGCTAAACCACGGCCAGTCGAAACGATAGAAGAAGAAATTTTAGTAGAAGAAACAGAAGAAACAATGTCTAAAGTAATACGAAAGTCAAAAGAAACCAAAACTTTCGAACGAGTAGTTGCAATACAACAAACTGATAAAACACATCAAACGGATACGCCTGTAGCTGCCTAAATTAATTTGACTAACAAAACTGCGACTGAAAATACTCGTTAATATTATCTATAGGTATAGATTGTTATTTATTGTTGAATGAATGGTTGAATGACTGTGTCTACATATTTTTGTATATAAATAAATAATTTAGTTATTAATAAAAACCGAGCGGTCATATGATTTTTTCTTGACCCAACCAAATCTAAAATACTCAAGATTTAATCTCATCACTGATGTATCGTCATCATCAGTACCATCACAAAATTAAAAATAGCCTGAAAATTATTTCGCGACAATTTTCATAAAAAAAAAAAAAAATTGTGTCGGACAATTTGTCGAAGCCTTTACACATTGATCGTTATTTCACGATAGATTTTATTTTTAGACAACATCTCAAATGAAATATCAGACCAGTATTGAAAGAAAAGTGCATTAAAACTGAGTGTAAACGTGTTATGTAATAAAGTAGAAAATGTCATTATTACCGTTACTAATGAAGACGTCCGATCCGAATACAGCATTCACATCACATCTAGATAATTATAAATATGCGTTGTCTAATTTAGTAACCAGTATCGAACAAGATTGTGTTCTACTATCGATCGATGTTAAAGATTATGAACCAAATGAGGTGACTGTGGCAACTATCGATAATACAATTATTGTCGAGGGGAAACATGTAGATAACGATGATATGCATAATACACGACATTTTATTCGAAAATATACTTTACCCGCAACCATAGATATCGATGATTTAACAACATTTTCGTCTGATGGACTATTCACAATATACGTATCGTCTAAATTAAAATCAAAGCCACCATCAAGAATTGCGTCTCCAGAACGAATAGTTTCAATCGAACAGATCGATAAACAGGTTGCAAAAAAATATCAATCAGCAGAACGTGTGATTCCAATTGAATTGACGGATGAAATAGTCAAGTTGCCAATTAAAGTACAGGAGCTTAAGTCTAGAAAAATGGCGCCTAAAGTTGTTCAATTTAAAAATATAGACGATTCGGTAAATGATATAAGGGAACCAGAAGAAAGACTGATTAAAAAGAAATTGGGTTGTTGTTGTCAATAAATAAATTAGTATATATATATGAATTGTTGTTTTATTTAAATTAAATTTGACCGTTACAATCTACATATATAATACATTTTATCAATCTAAATTTTATCTACAAAAAATATTAGATTCCCGCATCAATATTTCAGCTAACTGTCATTTATAAGGGTTTATATTGTTAGGCGTGCTTCGTCATTGATCTTTCAGCTGGTATATTATCTGTGTCATCGGCTTTTTCAAGCGGAACGTCTTAAGCGATGCATCTGTATGACATTTTTGGTAACGATTAAGGGGAAATAATTGTCTAAATTCACGGAGTATTTACAAAAAATTTGTATTTATGTGGTTAGTCTCAATATACATATACAGTAACATAATAAAAATCAAATTCACATCAAAATATATCTTTAATCGTAGTAATATGACTATAAAAACATTTGGGTTGTGTGTTTCATTGAAAATTTTAAAATAAACCAATCAAAACACATAATTTTCAAATCGCAAATCGGTTGCTTAGTTTTAAATAATTTTTTTAGATCAATTGATGAACACGAAATTTAGAATATCAGACTAGTGTTGCAAAATCGTTCCTGGTGCCATTACTACTTCACCGCAACATTAATGTTGATAAATAAAACATGCAAGTTTATACCGCACCATTAGAATGTATATTATAATATGTTTTTGTCAGCTACAAAACTTAGTGAAAAATTGCAAGTTATCGAAAAAAAACTTTAAATAGTATTGTCGAGACAGGGTTTCTGTCATACCTACTTAAATTATGTGTTGGAAATTTGGCATAAAAAAGTAATACGTTTGTTAAGACTAAATTCAACCCTGTTGGCTTCACCCCATTCAAGAATAGTATTGAGATCTCGCGCAAGGTGATCTTTCATAGCAATTTTTTCTTTGCTATTTTTCTTCACTTCGGTGGTTCGGCCATGTTCAACGTGTCTAGAAGGTAGAATCCAATAGAGCCAGTTTGTTGATATGGGATGGTCAGATATGTACTGTAAAAACCGATTGTTGTTATTAATAGTTGCTTTCCAATCGGCCAACCGCTAGTCAACCGCTAATAGTTAGGTTTTAGTCTTTGCTATTAAAATTTTTTACTGTCAAGAGGTTTAACTCAGAACCACCTGGCGATAAAATGGTGCGTAACTGTATTTTACTGCTGATGAAAAATAGCAGTTCCGAGTATTTTAAATTTAGCAAAGACACACACCTATAAGTACTTGCGGTAATCGATTGGAAAGCAACTAACATTTCAATACCCAGAATTTATTTGATACATTATTACCTTTTACTGCCTTAGATGAACTTTTTCTATTGATCTACGCTATATAAGCAAATTTAAACAGAGTGTTCAGTCGTGTTATAGTTATCTCTTACAGGTCATTATAGTTTATTTAAGTCATCAAATTAAGAAAATATTATAAATGGTTCCAAATTTTATTTATAATTTATAAAAATTTAATTTAATTTACAGTTCATATATACCCATTACATTCATTTGCATTTAAAGTTCAGTCGCATCATTCATTCATATATCAGTTCATTTCCTTCAAGCTACGCTTTCAGTCCGCTTTGATGGATATACTTCGCCCGTTTGTCTAACAGGAATAACACGTTCATGAGACGCAAATGTTCTTGGTGGTTTAGGTGGTCCATCACTGATTTCGGTGATTTGATTTATTACTGGAATTTCACGTTCCTGCGATTGAAGTCGTGGTGTTGGTGGTTCTTCGACAATTGTTCCAATATTTTCATGGTTCGAGACTACACTTACGCGGCGTATAGTTTCGGCTGTTTTTGCGCGTACATTGTTCTCTCTGACTGCATCACCAATTTGTGTAATTCTGATCACACGTTCTTTCGATTCGTTTACATTTGAATTGGATGACGTTTTGTATGATTCATCGGTTGCTGTATTTTGTCGTACAGGAACTACTACCTCGGTTTTGTATTCGGACACTTTTTCTTTCTGCTGTGTATTGTTCAATTTTGATTCACCAATTTGACGAATTGGTATTACACGTTCCCGGGATTCAAATATTTTTTCACGTTGTGTTGATTTTAAGTTATCTTCTCTGCGTTCAATCGGAATAATACGCTCGAAAAATTCCATTTCGTGAGCCTTTGTTCGTGACCGAATTGATTCACCACCACCAGTTCGTCGAATTGGTATAATACGTTCTTTAGATGTGAAAATACTACTGTCTCTTAGTTTCGATCTGGTAGTTTCAGTCGATTGGCGAATTGGAATTACACGTTCCTTTGATTCGAGTAACTTGGCTGTAGATATTGCTTTGATCGTAAGTAAACCGTCTGATGATAGTGTCGATATTACATCATTTGCATTAACTCCACTGGGTAGTGAATATTTTCGTACAAAATGGCGATAAATTTGATCATGTTCATCCTGTTTTCCTTCTTGTTTTCCTTCCACCACAATTGTACTACCAAATATTTGTACTTTCACTTCATGGGGTTCGAAATTTTTCACATTCAAACGTACCTGAAATCCATCTTTATCGTAAAAGTTTGATGTCAAATTGGAAATTACGTGACGACATTTATTTAGGTATGGCTTTAAATCCCAATCAGCTTTGAACATACTTGGTCGTATGTACGAATTTAAACTGTGTTGACGTCGAAATCTTGGACGTGTAATTCTTTCTGAATACCAATTATAGTTGAATTCATCGTCCCACGAGTTATCGAAGAATTTCATTAAATATGGGAAAAGAGACATCTTGTGCGGTCACTTGTTTTTGACACTTTAAACACTTTTAATTAATATTTTAATGGATTTTCAATTAGTTTTCACTTTGAACTGTTTTGTTTCACTTGTATTCCAATACTGAGTATTTCACAAAATGAAAACACATTTATATACTTAAAAATAGCAAATTCACGAACAGTGGAATGATCGCGGGAACCAAATTATGTATATATTCTCACTCCTACGACATTACTTTACGTTTGTGTTCACATTCGGCATTAACGAGCTAAAAATACATTTTGCAGTCATAAGTGTATGTCGTCGTAGAATGAAAACGTTTGATCATTGGCGCTATTTTTAACATTTATGAATATTAATAGAGTAGGTGCTTTTGTGTTATTCTACAATTAATAATATTGATGAGCAAAATTGTTCGTTTGTGTGTTTACTATAAGTATTTATAATATAAAATTTAGTAATTTAACAAAAATAAATCATGAGTTTGAAAGTGGCATAGACCGTTGTGAACGACGCTAATTTTGTTTACAGAGGAATGATGCATGTTATATTATTGTATACAGGGCAGAATACTGCATTCGTCACTTCTAAAGTAGTTCAACAGATTTGTATGCACGATGCAGATATGCATGTTAAAAGAAAACTTTGACTTTTTTAAGTTTCATCAGACGTTAACTATCAGTTCGCTCAGATCATCATTTTTTGTTGACTTGGAAAGTTTATTTTCGTTCAACCGTTTTAACGATTTTCCGGATCACGAGAGTGTTGTAATAATTTTAAAATAGTTTTTGGCGAGGAAGCAAATAAAGATGAGTTAATTTCAGCTGAAAGCTAGGTTAAGGCAAGAGTAATATAAAAAACACAAATACAAAGCGTTAAATTACCTTGTGCTATAACAACGTGACCTCACACCCTCGCCTCTAATAAGTGACTTTTGTACTACGCCTTACATTCCCAATTTAGCAACTAACTTAAAAATAAAATTTAACTGCATAAACAATGATTGTCATTGCCTGAATGAATATACAACTTAAAATTCATGTTTCGGTACTATCATCTCCAGAATAGGCAAATAGTTTCGCTTTTTAGGTTAGGTGCCTCGACAAATGTTTGAATTCTAAGAGCGAATATTTTAAAACTGTTTATTATCTTATCTATTTTATAAATTGAAATAGCAGCTCTTTAGCCCTGGCCATTTTCGTGACTTTATTGGTTGATCTATACATAAGCACGGAGCTCGAAATGTCCTTCTTTGCTTTTTTTAAAATTGTCATCGAACCCCAATTTTATATTTCCAATGCTCGATATACTTAATCTGTGACGTTTTAAATATCCATCTGCACATTGCATTGCTCCAGCCAGCTTGTACTGGCATATGGACGATGGTTTCATAAGATATGCACTTTTCAACCCTTTCTGTTTGGGATTCGAACCCGGTACCTCCCAACCCAAACACCACAGCTTTAACCACTGCCAGTTGCTCGGTTAGTTGAACTTAGTTCAATTTACAATTTTGACATTAAATTAAATGGTTCGACTCCATTATTTGTTCTATGGAAATCCAATTTCGAAAGAGTTCAAGTTCGTAGATTTCTTACAGGGACATACAAATTAATGTTCAATAATAAATACGGACTATATAAAAGGGTGTTTTTATTCAGGTTGGGTGGCACTGGGTTGTAGATTTTTTTTTCAAATGCCCCATAAGAAAATCTCTGCAGGCATTAAATTTGGGCTCCTCGGTGGCTAGTTGATTTCTTCTCAGCGATTTATAACTCTTTCTGGGAATAAATCGTGAAGCGCAGCTAACTAGTCATTTGTAACATGGAAAGTTGCTCCATATTGTTGTAAAAATTTGTTGCGGTTGTAGCAAGTCCGGTTTTTCATTTCGGAAGCCTAAAAAGTCCGGAGCAATATTGATTGGAATTAATAGAACGGTCTGAGCACAACCATGGCCCACTTTCCCACTTTCTTCAAATTTGCACACCCAATACTTGGAGAAATTATCACACTTTATTATAATATTTAGCAAATTGGTTACGAAAATGGCACCGGCACTCTGACAGCTGTGGATATCAAGTGGCTCGATTTTTATAAATGTACACCTCTCAACACAAGGAGGAATTCTGAATTCCTCAGAAACATTCCTAATGTTTTTAACATTATCCCAGCCACATTTTTCCACGATCATATTTTTTTATTCTATAAATATTTTGAAAGAAAGAATCAAATAAATTGGCAACATCTTGTCATCACATTTCGTCAAGAAATACAGCTAATATTAACAAGCATTTTCCTTAACGTCAGATTTTTGATGAGTAATGAAACTTCGAAGTTTTCGATTGTCAAAAATGTAACAACATACCGAAAAGTGATAATTTATCGAATATTGAAATTTTCGATGTTGCAACATCCCACCACTCAATGAAGAATATTTTTAGTCATGAACATTATTCTGTGACTATTATTCACTGAAGCAACATCAATTCGTTGAAGTTATGTTCAAAATATTTAGTTTTATTTTGAGATTAGATGCTGTTAGTGCAATAGCTAAACCGGACTAGTTCAAAGTGCTAAGAGCCTGATGGTATGTGCGTATTCACATGTTATTTGGAGCAAAAAAGTTGCTTTATCTGATCCCTCACTAAACAACAAACGTCCACAGCATAATCCATAGCTAGAAATTTTTTTGATTACTGAAAAATTGATATATACTTAATAGCAGAGAACCATATTACTAGAAAGTCTTATACAAAAATAAAAGATTACTCTTGTTACCATACATCCAACAGAAAGGATGGAGCAACTATCTGCATCAGAGAAAACATCAAACACTTCGAAAATGTCAAACTCGAAATAGAGAAAATGCCAATTGTATCACTTAGCGTGCAACTAAATAATTACAATAAGCCCTGGGTTGCTGCGATATATAGTCCACCAACGCATCAACTTAAAAAGGATGATTATCTTTCAATACTCAAAATGATAAGCTCACATTTCGTTATAGGAGGAGACTTCAATGCCAAATATACTCATTGGGGTTCAAGACTAATACCACCTAAAGGTAGAGAACTATTAGAAGCTGGACATCAAATAAACCGCGGGTTTCATTCAAGTGGTATTCCTACTTATTGGCCAATGGACACAAACAAAATACCAGACGTGATTGACTTTTTCAAGAAAAGCCACCAAGGTTTTTCAAGCGGGAAGACCAATTGGTAAACTTTCGCACTGTTGATTGAGGAAAGTATTGATCTTCAAGTCCCAATCAATCTTCTTTCTGCCAAAAATCAACCTCACAAGAATGAAACATACACAGAAAATAAGAAATCTGGCCAGAGAAAAGCGGAAAGCTCGCAAAATCTGGCATAGAAATCGAGCACCAGAGAGAAAACTATTTTCAATCAGCTCAAAAACAAGCTGCAGAATATACAAGAAACCAAAGCGGTAAGCATTAACAAATATTTATTAAGTGTTTGTGGCTACAAAGAAAGTGATTATTCTTTATGGAAAGCTACAAAAGGACTGAAAAGACCAAAGGAGCAGATGCAACAAATCAAAAAAGCAGATGGTACATGGGCCAAAAGCCCCAAAGGTAAAGCTAATCTTTTTGCTGAACATCTGGAAGAAATGTTTAAACCTTTAACTAGACAAACAGCAGATAAAAATACCTTTCTAATGCAAAAAGAAGACGAGTCAGGTTACTGATAAGGTAAAGTTACTGGCAATTATAAAAAATTTGCATTCTTATAGGTAGTGCTGGTTTACGTATCAGATTTAGTATTGTTCTAGTTTACCGAGCAATATAATGAACCATACGGTACCTTGTCTTACAGAGTTCAGTAATTATTTTATCGAATTATCTTAAGCTGCTAGGTGAGAAGTACTGCAATGTATCGTCGTAACTCCATACAAAGAGTATCGTAAGCCACCAAAATTCACATTGCTGCATGACAAACTTGTTGATCTCGTTAAACTCGATGACCTTGAACAACTAAAGTTACAGGTAGTGATTTTGTGTAAAAGTAACTATGTATGTTTAAAAATGCATTAATTAATTTTAATTTTAAAATCAAAATTACACTAAACTTTAACATTTATATTCAGGTACAAATATTTTTTAACTTTCTAACATTTGTGGCCACCATGCTTCTACGTTTCAGCTGATGTGATATCGAAGGCACCATCATAAATATGCTTATCATTGCATTGCCTTCGTTCTCATCTATGGATTCAAATTGATTTTTCAGTTGTTCCTGTATTAAGAGTTAAATATAAAAATGTTAATTATTTAATCCATGAAAAATGGCTTTAAACCGGTGTTAACTTACATTTGGTGTACGAACAGGTCACTTTTCATTTGCCTTTCCAGATGCATTTGACCAGTTTAAAATAATAACTTGTTCTTTTTTAAATAACTTAAGATCTGTACCAATCAGTTACAGAAACAAACATTCACCCAGACACACAATAATTTATAAAAAAAAATACTAAAATTCAGTCAGATCATCTTAATTATATAGATTAGTGTGTTTTACACTGGAATTGGGTTTCTAGGTGGTGATTTAATCGTGAGTACACCATCCTTAGATAGCGATGTCACCATATTATTTGCATCCATCCCTTTTGGAAATGTGTATGAACGAGTAAACTGGCGTGATATATTCTTATGTTTATGTTTTTTGGTTTTATGTTTCCCCTCCACAACTATCGTATTTTCGGTTGTGCTCACCACCAGTTCATTTGGTGCATAATCCTTTACATCAATCGTTAGTTTAAGTCCCTCTTCTTGTTCGATACTTGATTTCCAATTATTTCCAAATTCTTGTCTGTATTTTTTTATGTATGGATGTAATTTTTTTGTTTTAAAACTTTCATCGAGCTCGTTCATCCAATCGGGGAACTTCAGTTCTAATGGTAATAGCACCATAATGATTAGATTTATATAAAACTTTAGGTATTCACTCGAATCACAAAATTTAAAATTTAGAATGACAATAATTATATGGTTGTTTAGTATAATAGATCTGGTTTGATTTACGTTTATTACGATACTGAATCTCAAACAACTTAAGACTCATATTTATACTCGCACTCGTATTTTCAACAAAAAACAAAAATAACGAATTATACTCTTACTAATTTTCAATGAATCTGTTTTTTTTTGCGGGTAAATAAAATTCATCATACAATCTATTTAAAAAAATATGAAATATTACAAATTTGTAGACAGGCGCTTCTGGTGCGTGGTACGTGCTGATAAATTTATAAAACGAACATTCTTTTAAGTTGACTATATGGTAAACGAATTTTCCAAAAATTGGCAAAGTCTAAATACGTTGATTTTTGGGCGCCGTCCAACCGCCAAAATGTAGCTTACATAGATGATAATAATTAAATTATCATGCAATGGTTTTTTACTCGACTTAATGGTTTAATTCTTTGCTAAATCATATTAAAAGTTTGTTACGAAATTTTCAAATATAAGGATAAACCCTTCGAAATACGTACTTCAATATTTTTTAAAGTCTGGCTTAAGAGTACATTTCCGATGATTTGTGGACCTATTTCACTCGATGTGATGCTTAAGTGGGTGAACCGTTTCAGGATTTTAAACGTTACTTTGAGCATTTTGATTTTTAATAACAGAACTCTAAAAAAAAAAACGACTACACAATTGCAGCTTTAACAAAATAAGCAATATCTTCCAAACTAAGCGTGTGACTTGTCCGATGGCAATAACCTGCTGCTAGGTTCTACAATGTCACCTTATTAAAAACACAGCAAATCATAAAGACAGCAAATATTATGGTATTGCAGTGGTTTCAGACTAAAAAGTGTTAAAAAAGTCACTGTCAAAGTCAAATCAAGCGTGCATGTGTCGATTTTTGTACCAAATACTATGTTAGCCATGAATTTTTATTTAATTTTAGACCAAACACTGATATATTTTATGGCCGATGTTAAATAATAATAGAATCGTTGTGTTTACATACATTTTGAGAGTGAAATAATTTTTTTCTTAAATATTTCGGTAGTGTTGATGATTTTATTAAATCAGCTGCGTATCAGAGTATAGTAATATCTTTGGTATTTAGAATACGATGGTCGTATGATAAGAATAAGAACGGATCATTAAATAATGGGGGATCGGGTAAAGCTCATCAGCCTCCGTGGATTCTAAAGGGTAGGAAGGAAATAAAATACACCCGCGGGCGAAACGCAAAATCTATCGCAATTAAACACAACGAAAGTAAAAATTACCTCAGGAAGTTTCAAAAGTGATGGAAAGTGAATGCACTTGACCCAGAAACCTACAGAATGTTATCAAATGCAATTCAATTAGTGCTCGAAAATTACGGTGCAATTACTGTTCATGAGAAATTTAGTCAGAAAGGATTCAAAATCCTAAATGCCTAGATAAACAACCAAATTTGTCCTTCCCCTTTGCGCATGCTAACATTTCACAACGCTGAGAGTATTGATAGGGTACATGGAATCAAAGCAATGCTTAATATGAAAGTTAAGATTGTGAGTTTAAAAAAGAACGCTATGTAGTAGAATGCCACAATGGGACAACTGTCGCGTATAACCACCCGCTAAAATACTGTCAAAAATTTATCAAAATACCGACAAAAGTATGAACGAACCAGTGAAATGTATACACTGTGGTAATCATCACCTAGCAAATTACAGAGACTGCGAGGCATAGACAAAGAGCTGCAAAAAAATAAGAGACAGGAAGAGAAATCAGACAAGCAAGAGTTCTATACCTAGGATTTCTATACCAAAAACAAATCCCTCGAAAAAGCACCTAAGTAAAGTAACAAACGATTTAGATCAGAGACGATCTACAACGGAATATGCGTAATATACAATATCAAAATGGCTCGATTTTATTAAATTAGAAGAAACAACCTATAGTGGCTTCTGCAATACGAAAGGCATTATGTCAAATGGAACTTGAAAAATAACACATAGAAAGTAGAATTAATATTTTTATGTAGGCAACACTGTTTGGACCTCTATGCACATTTCCGCAGTCTGTATTTGACAGCTTTCATCTCGCACATGTTCAACATTGAATAAATCAAAGAAATACTCGTTCCAAGTGTCGAACCACACCGATATTAACATGAAGGTTTCCTTCAAAAATTGGCGTTTGTTAAAAACTAGCGTTCTTCACCTAAGGTGCATATTTTTCCTTCAAAATCGCTTTAGATTATGCTACAATCATTCGAGAAAAATATAATCATGATATTATTGAGTGTTGACTGATCCAATGTGATGGATAATGGATTCATGTTTTGCATATATCAAATTGTGTTTAAATTGTTCAGTTAGTTTATCCCATTCAATTAAGCCCATTCATCACGTACGTCCAATATTCAATCATTTATAATTACAAAACACATTTCCTTAAATATTTGAGACAGCTGTGCAACAATTTTTGTTGCAAACAAAGGTGTATTATTGTAGATTTGTAGTCCCAAATCCCAATACGCTTTTATTTCATCATTCGTTTGTTTTCTAAAATAAAAATTAAAGTAAACACAAATTGAATGTTGCAGCTGTCACTGTAAATTTCCACTGTAACTGTAAGTATTTGAAGTCTGCCAGATGCTTCTCACACCACCATCGTTTTTTAAAGAATTTAACTATTTAATTCAAGTGATGATGACAAAATTAGCAAATACGTCTCGCCTGTCTATAATATTCGATTTAATAAACACAAAGTGGTACGAGAAATGAGGGGATCTGAATGATGCATGCGGTTTTTAACGAGACGTCTGGATGTAATTCCCGTCACCCTGCGTGTGATCAGTAGTAATTTGATTATGCTCGAACTTGTATAATTAACTCTATTGTGTTGGTGTCCCAATAGTATTCGTTTTCAAGTTGAAATTCCGGTCACCAAAATTATATTTTATTAACTTATCTGCGAACATCACTAATATATTACCAAACCTAGTTGGATCATAAATGGTCAATTCATGACGACTTCACATTCACAATCTCATGAGAACAACCAATAATATAACAAATAATTGAATGACAAACGATTTATTTTAATTAAATGATAAAATTATACATGTACTAACTTAAACAGGAATATAATCTTATTAAAGTTAAGCGAGGCGAAGAATATTCCTTTGGTAATAATATAGTTAAATTATTCAGTCATCTTCTCTCCTTCTTTCGGTTTTTCGTTCGATTTCACTGAAAGATGTGCGGGTCCCGTTTGTTGAATTTGAATTACCCGTTCATTTGTTTCAATTGCATTGGCTTTGGTCGGTGCTTTTATAGTGAGTACACCGTCAGATGAAAGTGTCGACACCACATCTCTCATATCAAATTCTTTTGGCAATTGATAACGTCGCACAAAATGACGATAAATATGGCCATGATCATCTTCTTTTTCATCATGTTTACCTTCGACCACAACTGTATTATCAATTGTTTTCACCGTTATTTCATTTGGTTGAAAATGTTCCACATCCATGCACACTTGGAAACCATCTTTACCAATATTTGATTTTAGTAAAGCGGCTTGATTATTATTATGCTCGTTTCGATTTGGTGCAGCCCATTGCCGGTTGTAAATGCGTGGCCATAAATTTGAGTTGATCAAGCTAGGTTGTTGGTTAAAAAATTGTTCCGGATGCAGTCCATAACCAAATGCATCGTTAAATGGATTATCAGCAAAATTCCTCAACGATGGTAACAACGACATTTTATTTTATTTTACTTAACAAAAATCACTTTTATATCTCAAAATTATTGAAATTCACGTTTCACTATTGTTTTTCAACTGATTGACTACATACCTTCGTGTTGCACTTATATACCATAATATAAAAACTGGGGTAGAAAGAACGAGAATATACATAATAAACTTAAATATGGAAGGGAGAGGCTGTTGTATTTGTATTTTGGATGTTGAAAAAACATACAATACTCAGCAACCGTTGAACCGGCTATTGTTAAAATGAGAAGAAAAATCGAGAGATTAGGGAATACTAAAACTGTTAATATGTTGGTTGTTATTTTTACAGTACTTTCAGGAACAATCTACATATTAAGCGAATTTTATTAGTCACTGGAATAAGAATAAGAAAAATTTCCCCTCATTCCAATATAAAACCATCAAAAAGTTGGAATAAAACTATTCCAAACGGAATGAAATGCATGCAACTGTTGTTGTAAAATTCCCAATCAAATATGGCTATTGTGGTTTTGAGGAATAAATACTATGTTTAGTTCAGTGGTTAAGCCCAGTTTTATTCTAATATCATGTAAACTGCAATCTCATCATTGAAAACAAAAAAATTCTGGAATTTTCCTCAAACAACAATCAATCAATTTGGGGAATCATTCTCAGAGCATTTTTTTATGGATCTCTTTGCTCAATTTGTGATACGTAGGAGAATCATTCATGAGTATTCTTTTTACATACAAGCAAAATACAATCACATGGTCGAAATAGACGCTAACTAACACGTTTGAGCGCTAAACGGTCAAGCTATCAAATCAAGATTAAGTAAAGTTAACAAACAATAGTAGATAGTGTCATGATACTATTGAACTGAGACTATATTGGGATATGATAGGGCTTCCTTTAAATTAATCTCATCCAAATATAACTTTGGCTAGTCCATAATAATAATACACAGTTTGTAGATAGAGATAATGTAATTATTTCTGTTGAACTTTTCGACTACCACAAGAAAATAATGCAAACACATGTTTTTACAAAGCGAATACATAACATTTTTTATTGATATAACAAATACAATAACTGGACTCTTTCAACGAGAACCAAAATAACTTAAACTAAATACATTTAATCCGGTTTCTGGAAATTTTATTCAGCCATTTTCTCCTCATTTCCAACTGTTTCGATCTCTTGTCCTTTGTGCGCTTGACCGGTCTGTTGAATTTCAATTACACGTGCTGTAGCTAAATCAGCTTTTGGTTTTGGTGGTGCCTTTATAGTAAGCAAACCATCTGACGAACGTGTTGACATTACATCATTTATATCAACTTCTTTCGGGAGCGTATATTTTCGAACGAAATGCCGTGAAATATGACCATGATCATCTTGTTTCTCCTCGTGTTTACCTTCAACAATAATTGTATTATCGATAGTTTTAACGATGATTTCTTCGGGTGTAAACTCTTTGGTATCCATAGATACTTCGAAACCATCTTTTTCGAAATTTTGATTTAAATTTGGCATTCTTGTACATCTATTGTGATGGTGGCGCGGTTTAAGAAGAGGCCACTGTCGTTTACAGATGGCACGTGAACATGGCGACAAACATTGTTGACGGCGACATTTTGGATGTGTTAATTGTCCCGGGTATACCTTATATGCAAATGAATCCTCCAATGGATGATCGGCCATTTCCAATAATACTGGTAGTATCGACATTTATTATTTTATTTTGTTAGCAAAACACAAATTTAACTTTAATTGTTTACTATATGACTTTAAGTTCAACTGAATCTTTTCGATTGTATTTGGACGATATTTATATAACACGAGAAAAGAGATCGTGCATCGTGGAGAAATACAAAAAAAAAAATAAAAAATGAGAAAAAAAACATGTGTAAATGATTTGAGAGGAAATAATATGCTCTTATACTTTCAAGTTCATTGTTTTGATTATTCGAACTAACAGCTGGTTCTAGAATATGCTCGAAGAGAATATATAATTTTATAATTTGTATCGTCATTATAAAGGGTGTCCTACAATCCACGCTAGAATTAAGCGTGAACTTTAGAAATTGTTTTTCTAATATGTAGCTGTATGTCATGTGAAACCGTCTCATTGAACCTACATGTCGTCTACAAATAACTGGATTTTTATGTTGCAATGCCGACCACCAAGATCCGCATCAAACAGTGTTACGTTGTAGATGCATTTGTATCTCAACAATCACTCGTAGGTGCTTTGAACCCCAATATAAAACGAACTGTATTTGTATCTTACATAGTTGAGTTTTTAGAGAAGGTCTCGGGTTATCCAAGATATGAGATCAAATCGACCGGCTACCAAATTCGTATAGGCAGTGATCATCAATTGGTCACTACAATGCTACATGGCACTTTTCGTTTCACAAAATATCAACACAGGAGTGTCGTCTTGAGAAGCGTATTACAAATCGCACGTAACAATAAAGCGCTCTTTTGCCAACCACTGAGTGAATGGTGGATGGCTGAAATTTAAAGAGTATAACAACTCAGCGATGAGCGCAGTTCATGTAACTTTTTAGAAGTCACCAAACTGTAGCATTTTGTCAAATGCTCTAGATGAAAGCTGACAAATATCGAAATTGGATATGTCCATATAGAGAACTAAATCGTTCTCCTAAACTTTATTGCATAAATTTCAATCACTTGCATATAATATTGGAGAGAAACACTCCTCTGGCGGAGAAAATTGTAAATGACTATACTTTGGAGAATTTCAACCGAACCGGTGTGCATAGATCTTTTGTGTCGCATACATTTCTCGCTAGAACGAAGTTGGCAGCATCGCCAGACGCAAAGAAAGTGGTCGTAACCGAACAGCAACATAAAAAAACTTTATTCTAAAGATGACGGCTCGAATTGAATGAAATCATTCAATTTTTTACCCATCTTAGTGGTAAAAAATTGGCTTTTGAGGTGTACATATCCAAAGTAAGGACGAGTAAGGAACACATTCTAAAATATGAGGTTGGATTGATGTTTTTTGCAGTTCATACGAAGGGAGGTCATACGAAAATGTACAATTATGGATGGCCACCAGAAAGCAGGCCATTACTGCCGAACGCTCTCCACTCGTTTTTATAACTGTGGCGTGAAGATAAACGAAACTGTTTATAGCGAAACTATTTTGAAAGCCATGAGCACGCAAACATGTCGGCTGGAGACCCTGGACCATGATTTGGACCATCGCATAAATCGTGCGTCAAACAAGAATATTTGCAAAATAAAATCGTTGGTGGCTCGATTCCGGGACATAGTTAAATCAGTAGGGGCCATATCGAACAAAAGTGAATTTCCTCAATAAAATTTAACCACAAATTAAAATATTACAGCGTTTTACGTTAATCTGTGGTTTTACTTTATGTTGAAATTTTTTTAGCAGTCCTACTGTATATATCGTTTTAATTTCTCTTTCTGACTTTCTATTCTTCTTATGCTGGGAATGAGTATTTATGGGCGCCATATGGTCTGCCCTCTCAATATTGACATAACTAAAACTAGAAACATTTCGTGATTTTATTTATTTAAAGCTTGTTGCATTCTTATAAATTTAATGGCTTTGAACGACCTATTTAAATATTTTTGTATTTTCATGTTTGCCACAGTAAAACTCCTTAATGGCAAACCGGCTCTATGGAAACAAAACAAAGGCGAATGAAAATCGTTTAAAATTTTTTTTTTTGTATTTTAGTTTTTTATGGTCGGACGGTTAAAAATATTATATAAACTAAAGTGGCCAACAAATATAAAAAATATACAGTGAGCACGTTGAACTTTTGTATGTTTTCGATTCTTACTCCGATTAAAATGGATTCGGGGTCACCGATAGATGAGCAGGTCCAGTTTGTTTAATTTCAATCAAACGTTCATTCGCATCAATACTTTTAATTTTGAGTGGAGCTTTAATTGAAAGCACACTATCCGATGACAACGTTGAAACCAATTCATCTATTTCAATTTCGTCTGATAGCTCATATCGACGAATAAAATGGCGATAAATTTCTCCAAACTCATCTTCTGTCTCCTCGTGCTTGGCTTCGATAACCACAGTATTATTTACAATTTTAACCGTTAATTCGTGAGGTTGAAAATGTTGAACATCCATACTGACTTCAAATCCATCTTTACCAATATTCGATTTATTTAATGCAGCGGCTCTCCTTGCTCTCCTATTGCGGTGTAACCACGACCAAGCGTTTAAACGGGGCCATAGATTTGCAGCAGTCACATTCGATTGGCGACTTAGTGTTGGCCGTATAAATTGTTCTGGATATAATCCATAACCGAATTCATCCTGTAATGGATCGTCGGCTAAATCAAATAATAATTGTAGTAATGCCATTTTTTAAACTACACAGATTTAAACTACACTGGTTGACATTTAAATAAGGACTAAAGTAATTTGTTCAATAACCTGGCTTTTTCATAATCTCATTGTGCATAAATATTGAGAAGAGTATTATGGTCTGGTAAAATCAATAACGAAATGTTTTTGTTGCAGTCGTTCTAATGAGTATAGTTCCATAACATATATTATGTTAAAACTTAGAGAATTCAGCAGGGGAATTAGTCTATAATTTAACCATGGCCCATGTGGTCGGGGGGCACTCGTACACCTCGTAAAATTCTAACTATGTCTCGTAAAAGTGTTTTTGTTATTAGCCATGGTGTACGGCTAGGATATGCTCTGTCCTTGATACTCTTTAATCTTTTGTAAGAACGTCTATGAATGGATTTAACGCCACCAATTTGCAATAACTAAGACAAGTGATTTCAGTCCTAAAAGAATCTTATTGGACCCATTTCAAGATAGTGTTTGATTTCAAGATTGATCAAGTGACGGAATTCTTGATTCCTCTTAATGGATTTCTTAATGTTGTTGGAAAAATGGTACAAGAATGCAGTAATTAGGATACGCTTCTAAAATTTGTTGTACTTCTGCGATAATTCTTCAAAAAACGGTTTCGTGATTTTGACATAACAGGTTGTGTGTTTTCGCGGTTCGCGCTTCGTCGGTCTTAAAAGTAATACGAGTAACATGTTCTTAACTGGGCTAGGCTTGTGGAAGTGTCTCGAGTACACAATTCACCGTTTGATAGGCATAACACTGGTTTTGGCACACACTATGTTGGTGACGGCAGAATACGCGAACTCATAACGGCATTAGAAAATCCGTGTAGTTGAAATTTCTCTCCTTTGGTTGCTAACCAGTAAGGAATCGATATTTGGTCTAACTGGCACTGGTAAATTTTGGAGCCACAACGATGCGATTATAAACATAATAATCGATGGGGCCAGCCAACCAAGAGTATCGAAGATTTTGGATGTCTCTGATAACATCTGACGTTTGGCATTGGTCATTTCTGAATTCCTTACAACCTTGAACTGGAAGGAGTTGTCAGTCAAACTTCTGGGGTTATATTGGATACCAATATAACCCCAGAAGTTTGACTGATGCCTTTGAAATCTCGATCGACGACAATCTTGGCTGTACTTCAGTATCGCCGCCAACAATGATGCACAGTTCGAGGTCTTTTTACGTAAATGAAAGCCTGCGGCCCGTATCATCTCAAAAAGTTGCTGTTGTAGCATACTGGCATTAATTTTATTATTTGCTCCAGACATTAGATCGTCCACACACAAATCTTGTTTGACAATTTCGCCGCTTTAGGCAATCTGGTAACGTTATTATTGGCGATTGAAAGCTAACGTTCTTTAATGATTGCTAGCTTTGGATGAGTAGCGTTGAAGGATTGCTTAAGGTAGATATAATCGTAGTTCTAGTTGATTACCGCTCTAGCAATTGTAGCATCTCTTTTCTCACGAAAGACTTTCTTCTTCAGATTAAATTCATCGCTCGAAATTTTGTATATCGTGTAGTGGACATCATATGGTCCATTTGGCATGAGGGACATATTACGTTTAGAAGACAAACGATTTTTGTCATTTGGTAAGGGCATCAATGGCTTGTAGATGTAAGAGGTTCTACTGTAATACAATTTATTTCCATCACTCCAAAAAAATATTCTTGTTTCAATTTTATTCTAACGAATGTCTATTTCATTCTATCGTAATTAAAAAATCTAAGGAACAACGGAGAAAACATCTAACAATTTACAAAAAAATAAAATTGCGAGAGCATACAGTAAAAATAAATTTTCTATTGTTTACAAAACACAGCTGTTATTTTCGTAATACAATTTCAAAAATAAACGAAAGTTGGAGAACAATCAAGAAACGTGAGTACATTTTCGTTTCGTTTTGTTTATTTATGAATGAAAAATAGAGTTGAGGGGAATGACTCGTACAGCTGACTTGTTGTAAAGAGCATACAAAAAATTAGAGAACACTACTAAAATTTGTTTACGTTTTAATATTAGAACCAAATTTATTTTTGGAATCTAACAAGATTTGGCAATAAATTTCGATAGTTATTCCAACGACATTAAAATAATTTTAATGTTTACGTACAACCGGTACAACTGTACATTTAACGTCGCACAGTTAAATGTACAGTTTACATTTAAAATAATTCGATGTACAGTTAAAAATAATTCGATGTATAAAAAAATTCGGATCTATTTTTAACACAAAACGAATCGCGATTATATAAATTCAGTAGGAAAAATCGATTTTCCTACTTAAAAATTTAATCAAATTCGAATTTAGTCGTGACTTATTGTCTTTAAAAAAAATTGCCAAAATAATAAAAATATAATTCCATAAAATGACGGTTACAATCGATAAAACTACTAATGAAGATGAAAAGCATGATGGTGATGTGACATGTTTTGCCTTTCACGATGGATTACTTTATTCGGGAGGTGGTGATGGTAAAATAAAAGTATATTGTGTTGTGATATTGGTGCTCATTCGATTTAATTAATCGGCCATGTTTATTTTTAGGTATGGGATGAAAATTTAAACCTGAAACAAACAATAGCGGCCCATGTAGCCTATATATTCGCAATAGCGGTCGATTCTAAAGGTCGCCTTTATTCGAGTTGTTGCGATGGTTCCATAAAATTAATCGAGAATCCGAACGAATCGCCCAAGGGCAATGAATTAGTTCGATGTGACGACACCATCGAATCGCTATCGACATACGAAGAAATTTTATATTCGGGCGATGATAAAGGGGTAATTACAAAGTGGATCGATGGTAAAATTAAATTTAAATATAATTTGGTCGAAGAGGTGCGTTCTATGTCCGTCTACGATGATTTAATGTATACGGTGTGCGATAAAGATGTTGTGGTCACGTCGATTGATTCGACGGCACAAAGTGGACGTTATTTGACTCGAGCTACGCTACCTGGTAATTCGCCGATTGCATTTGTCGGCCCCAAACAAAACAATTTTGGTCAATACCTTATATTTCCAACACGTGACGGCAAAGGAATTAACGCAGTGTGGAACAGTATTAATTATAAATTTGGAACACTTTGGGTTAAGCATAATGTGCATGAGATGATTATTAATGCCCTGTGTGGTACCGACGATACTATCTATAGTGGCGGTTGGGATGGAAAATTGAAAAAATTAACGGGTATCGAATCGAGTGCAGAAATTGTAGAAGAAATTGATGTTGGCAATTGTATTAACGTCTTAAATTGTAGTTTTAACGGTTCGTCAGTTTTCGTAGGCTGTTCAAATGGAAATATAGTAAAAGTCACATTTTCATAGAATGTTGTGCAATAATTTATTCAAAATAATAATTAAGACAGTATTGAAAATAATTTTATAATAATAACACACTTATTAAAACTTTTGGAATTTTTACTTAATTAATTTTACTTAAACCGGATATATTGATACTCAGTATCCAATATTTATTCAGTCATCTTATCCTCATCTTTTTCATTTTGCGTCACCGATAAATTTGCAGGCCCAGTTTGCTGAATCGGAATAACACGTTCATTGGATGCAGACGCTTTTGGTGGCGCTTTTATCGTAAGTACACCATCTGATGATAGCGTTGATACTACATCTGTGGTTTCAAAATCTTTTGGTAACTTATATTTGCGTACGAAATGGCGATAAATGTGTCCATGCTCATCTTCTTTTTCCTCGTGCTTTCCTTCAACGACAACGGTATTATCAACCGTTTTTACTGATATTTCATTCGGTGCAAATTCTTCGACGGCCATTGACACTTGAAAACCATCTTTACCAATGCTCGATTTGTTTACTGATTTATTCTGTCTATTTCGATGATTACGCGCACTTCTTAAAAATGGTTGCCATCGTGCAATGTGGATGGAAGGTGTACGCCGCATAATTGGATAATGAACATCTTCTGGATATAAGCCAAACCCGAACGAATCGTCGAGCGGTTGATCTATAAGTTCTAGTAGTAATGGTAATAGTGACATTTTGTTCAATTTAATTGGCACAAAATTTACTTTTTAATTTGCACAACAAAATATTTATGGATGACTTTGCTAACAATGTTTACTGTTTTGAACTTGCAGTTTGTTTTTTTAATACTGATGAATGTCTCGCTCTTACTATAGCTTATATATGTGAGAGAATTAAAAAAAAAAAAAAGGAGAAAACTCTAGAAATTTACAGTTGAAATGAGCAAACTCTCTTAATCAATGGGTGACACAACTTTTTATTATTTGTATACTGGAATTTACTGGAAGTAATCTACTTCATTCAAAATTTTGCTAGCGTAACTTATTATAAATTGTAAGTTTTAAAACTCACTAACCAATAAATAGAAGAAAACATAAAGTTTCCCTAAAAGTAAACGAAACTATCTGAAACATAAATTCATGGTAAAAGTTGATAAAATAAATTATTCCAACCGAATGTACTAGAATGCGGCGAGATTTACATATAGTACTTTTATTTGCATTCATCTGCCCACATCGCCATCTCAGAATCGCCACACTTATTAAAATGACAGATGTCAAAATAAACAACAAAACACCTTAAAATATGTGAAAAGTACAAGATATATTAAGAAATTTAATTATGAAACGAACACTAATTGGTTTGTGAAAAATTCTATTAAAATTATCAATAACTAGGTAATAAATAGTGTTTTATATATTTTTTTTAGATAAAATTGCAAAAGCCTATCAGCCAAAACTAGTTGAATCTAAACAAATTTTATCCAATTCTCTAAAACCAACTACAAACCAACGTAATGAGCGATTTACGTTATTGTTTCCACCTCCAAATGTAACTGGAGACCTTCATTTAGGTCATGCACTAACCTTAACGATTCAAGATGTATTGTCGCGACAAAAAAGAAATTTAGGTTATGATGTATTGTTTGTGCCGGGTTCCGATCATGCCGGTATTGCTACCCAAATTGTAGTCGAAAAGAATCTCTACAGTCGAACACGAAAAACACGGCATGATATTGGTCGCGAAGAGTTTATACAAGAGATATGGAAATGGAAAAAATCAAAAGAATCATCGATGAAATCCGATTTCGAGAAAATGGGTATTACGTTCGACTGGGATCGAGAGTATTTCACGCTTGACGAGGCAAGGTCGAATGCGGTAAATGAAGCATTCGTAAGATTACACGACGAAGGAATAATTTATCGAAAAAATTCGTTAATAAATTGGTCGTGTAGTCTCGAGTCGGCCATATCCGATATCGAAGTTGAAAGTATTTTGATTGAAAAACCAACAAAACGGCGTGTGCCTGGCTATCGTGATCCAATTACTTTTGGCCAAATTTATGATATAGCCTATACTTTATTTGATTCAAATGAGGAAATTGTCATATCGACCACGAGGCCAGAGACACTTTTGGGTGATGTAGCAGTAGCCGTTAATCCAAATGATCCACGTTACAGTAAATATTTAAACACGGAAACATATTTGTGGCATCCATTTCGTAAATGTCGCATACCCTTGATCTTTGATATATCGGTAGATGTGGAGTTCGGTACTGGTGCAGTTAAAATAACCCCATCACACGATAAAAATGATTATGAGGTTGCCAAAAAACACGGACTACCTCTAGAACATTCGGTCATCGCTAAAAATGGTAAAATGATTTCACCCGCTTCTCCATTTAATAATCTGCCAAGATTTCTAGCACGAACGGAAATGATTTCGGCCCTAACAGATCTAAAACTATTTCGAGCTGTTCAACCTCATAAGATGAGTTTACCTGTGTGCTCAAGATCGAACGATGTGATCGAGTACTTGATGCAACCCCAATGGTTTGTAAACTGTTCGAAAATGTCAAATATGGCATTAAAATCGGTCACCAACGGAGAGATTATAATTCATCCAGCGGTGAAAACAAAAGAGTGGATCAGATGGTTGGCCGATTGCAAAGATTGGTGTATATCCCGACAACTTTGGTGGGGACATCAAATTCCAGCGTACGAAATCGATATTGCTGCGGGTAGTAAGGTTTGGATTGCGGCACGCTCGAAAACGGAGTTGGACACAAAAATACAAAAACTACTGCATGTTTCGCCAGGTGAAGTGGAAATTAAACGGGATCCTGATGTCTTAGATACGTGGTTTTCGTCTGGTTTATTACCACTCTCGTGTTTTGGATGGCCGAATAATGAAGTTGAACTAAATAAGTATTATCCATTGAGTTTAATGGAGACTGGACATGATATACTTTTCTTTTGGTTGGCTCGTATGGTGATGCTGGGAAAATATTTTACTGGTCAAGTTCCGTTTAATAATATTTTGTTGCATGGTGTGATGTGCGACCAATACGGTCGCAAAATGTCCAAAAGTTTAGGAAATGTAATTGTACCAGATCAAGTTATTAACGGTTCTAGTTTAAACGAGATGCAATCAAAATTAAAAGAATATTATGATAATGGAGTAATTTCACAGGAGGAATATGAAAAATCTAAACTAAGTAAGATATAATTCGATCATCGTAATGATTATTTTAATTAATTTATTTTTAGGTCAAGAAAAATCATTCCCTACCGGAATTCCCGAATGTGGTGTCGATGCTCTACGTTTCACATTGTGCTCTTCGAATATTCAGAGCCATTTCATAAACTTTGACATAAACGAGTGTCACACCAATAAATTATTTTTCAATAAAATTTGGCAAGCAACCAAATACTATCTCATGTCCCTCGAAAAGAATAGCAATTCGATTAGTATTGATAATTTGGACGAGTTGAACTTATCAAAAATTGATCAATGGATATTGAGCCGACTTGCCGATACTGTAGACACGGTAAATACGCAACTTGAGAAATATAATTTCCATTTAGCGACCGCGGCATTGAAAAACTTTTTTTACTATAATTTTTGTGATGTTTACCTCGAAGCTACAAAACCTGCGTTAAGTAAAAATAAAATGTCAGAAATGGGTCAAAACCATTTAAACGTTTTGGCTGCATGTTTATCTGTTGGTTTACGAAACATGTCGTATTTTACGCCATTTTTAAGCACCGAACTTTTAAGCTATCTACCAGATACCAGTTCGATTGGTAACAATTTATTTACTTTTCGTAATCTTGAATTAGAACAAGAGTTTGATACGATACTAGAAGTGGCCGCTTCGATTCGACAGATAAATAGTCAGCATAGTATAACGCGAAAATTAAATCCCGTAATTGTGATATATTCCACTGAACCGGAATATCTTAAAACACTGATTAGCTATAGTAGTACAATTAAATCGCTAATTCTATGTGATAATCTTGAATTTATCGATAGCAATGAACAATTTGATCAAATGGATTTTATGATAAAATCAACTGCGACTTATAATTGCCTATTCGGTGTGTCTATTCCCCAAAATTGTCGTAAAGCAAGTTTTTCTGATGTCAACGCTAAGAAATTGGATAAATTGGAAACATCGTTAGATAATTTACGAGATATTGTTTCAAAGGATGGATACATAAAATCAGCTAGCGATAAAATTAAGGACAAGCATGCTAAAAAGGTAACGATTTCAGAATAAATTATCTTAAAATCAAGGTTTTATTATTTACTTTTTGCAGATTAAAGAATTGGAAAGAGAGATAGAGGAGTTAAAAATGTCTGCTAGATCGTAAAATGTTAAAAATGATTACTTAAAATTTGTTATATTTATGTGTAATAAAATCTTATAAATTTATAATTGTCAGTTAAAAATTCGGAGTCTAATTAAACATCTTCTAATGATAACATACATTTAGGCGAAACACAAAGAACATTTGTTAGGTTTGCAAATATACGAACAAGTATTATGGTGTCTGAAAAAATTGAGGAACACCGTAAATGAACGTCTACGAAAATGGACCAACAAAACGCGGCGGTGGTGAAACGCAGGTACGACGATACAGCGCGTGAAGTAAAAAAGAGGGTTAAAATCGAAGAAAATATTCAGAGTTCATTCTCAAAGCTGTTGAAAGGCCAGCAGCAAACCAAAACATGCGACCACCAGTGTGTAAAAAAAATCACTTGCAAATTGACCAATACACCATTTATAAGAAATACTTGAAATGTATTTATTTTACGATCCTCAAGACAGGTGCCACTGGGGAATGCAAAAACCGGTGAAGTGTTTTCCTCCTGATCACAACAATAAAAATACTTGCAATGACCATTTTTGACAGAATCTCACCTACAGTCAATGCAAAATTAAAAAACGAACAAGCTAGTTTTAGACCAAGGAGGAGTTGCACTGATCAAATAAAGTTAATTCGATTCATCACTGAACAATCTAATGAATGGATTTCTCTACTATACCTTAAATAGGAAAGTAATTTAGCAGGCACTTTGTTAAATGGGCATCCTAAAGAAAAAATGTAAATGTTTCTGACCGTATTTGATAGAGTCATGCGAAAACTAGATGACATCCATCTAACGGTATTCAATGGAAATTAACAGATAAAAATGATCAAGATCTGCGTAATAAATGCATGCACACGCAAACACTCTGACATGCAGCAAAAAGTACAACAGCTATCCTAATTAGCTAACGAACTTGGTCTCAAGATAAACATCATGACATGAAAGTCAACATGAAGAAATTGAGCAAAAACAGGTCCGTACTGTAAAACGCCTCTATGGTGTAACGAACTGCTGTATTAGTACTAATGTACGGGCTTGAGACATGAAAACTGAAACCCGTAAGGACAAAAGAAATGTCAGAAGACCAGCAATGACTTGGAGAAAAACTGTGCTAGCAAAAACGAAAGAACTTGGCATTGGGTGGAAATTAAAGAAGTAACCCCCGATAGAGTAAATTGGTCTAGCCTTGAACCTGCAACGGTTATTAAATCATATCAGATTAAAAATTGTCTGTCAGTAGTAATCATAAAGTGTGCGCCAATTCAATTTATGGCTACCAAGTCTAAAAAACACCACCAAAGAGCTTTATTCATAAATGTATTGATATTTAATCGTGATATCGTTATCGTTAAGTCCTAAATACTAAAAAACACAAAACAAATTGCATCGCATACAAAATCGATGAAGTATAAAATGAAAAACGGAAGTGGAAATAACGGGGTTAAATTGGCGCGAATTGTTTATGGCCAAAACACTTAAAAGTAATTAAGTACGAAAGCAATAAATAGGTAAGCATTTTTATTGTAAATAATTAGTAAAAGGAGGTTACAATTGAGTTTTTGTGATAACGATAAAAAAGTTTTAGCTCATTGATGTTGAATTAACTGCAGTTGTAAATATATCATTCCGACAAAAAATATTATGGCTTTATCGAAATGGAAAAACCCAATTTTCCTAAATCCCTGTATGATATCAGTAGTGATATGTGCATCGTAAATTACATTCTTTTTGATTGAATCTGGTAGCTTTGATAGACCATAAAATTGGTATTATTGGCTAAAGTTTAAAATATGAGCTTGTTTCGAGTTATATGACGTTCTGGCGGACTGTACTGTGAGATTAAAAATCTCGATGTAATTTAGAATGATGTTTTGATGAAAAAAAGGCTTTCGTACTCCTTACTGCCTTTGTTCCTAATGGAAGTGCTTGTGTTATCGAGCGTGATATTGTAGACAAGCTTCTTCGAATTGCACGACGAACTGTGCAGTCGAAACGGGAAGTTGCTATTTCACATGAGCTTGATCCATAGCTTGAACATACCAATACTTCGTAATTGTCCCTGGGCAAACATCAGTCATGGCTCCAATTGATTACGAGCAGACTGATATTAAAGATGAAATGGTTGAAAGTAACAAGATCAATAAGATTGTTCGCAAAACCAAGGAAAATATTTTTAATATTAATCACACGAAAAAAGCAGAATTGCTTGGTTCCAACTCTTTCTATATGGTGTCAATAGCTTGCATGAAGTTCGAAAAGTAAAGATCACGCCTCTAGACTACTTTCAGCAGCAAATCCTTAGTATAAATATGCTCATTACCTAAAAACAGACCACCTATTTTATTCGCAAAATGTTCGAGTAGTTTTGAGTACAGTCCATTATCAATGTATGTGGAAAGAAAGTAAGAGGAAAGGAAGGTGTTGTCGATAATCTTCATCTGCTCTTGAGAAATTTGAGAGGATATGTTGGAGCATAGTGGCGAACAGCTCATAACGAATTGACTGCATTCATTCGTTGTATTGGTCCTCCTACCTAGTTTACCACCTTAAACTGCAATGACATTAACTGCCTTGACATGCGAAAAGTATTGCCCATTGTAGATGAAAGACCAGATGAAGATCCTGACGAAATTTGCGTTGGTGGAGAACAACGCATAATTGAGCTTTATCATGTTGTGCTTATCCGCCTCTTTTGTCGACGAGTCGATGACTTAATCTTGTTGTTTGGATCGAAAATGCTTCATCATTCAATATACCAGGAGGAGAGGATTCTATCGACTCAGCCATTTCTTGTCGTTTGTGAAGCCTGTACGCTTGTGAAGCGAAATCAAATGGATACACGTATACATGTCATAAGAATAATTCTTAGACATGTCGTTTCGCATTTCCTCGCAACCCTGCCACCGAACCACGAGTCGTCCCACTAAGTTTAGACAATTAAAAATTGCGGAAGATTTTGTACTCTGCAGCTAACGATGCAATAACGAGAAGTAGGTTAGTAATTACAATCAAGTGATCCTCGAGTTTTGGAGTTTGACTTCGAAAAGCAAAGGCTACGGTTGTAGA
The DNA here is from genome assembly GCA_963556175.1 of Tipula confusa. Taxonomy (NCBI): domain Eukaryota; kingdom Metazoa; phylum Arthropoda; class Insecta; order Diptera; family Tipulidae; genus Tipula; species Tipula confusa. Next base: position 20,709,755 of record OY744477.1, on the reverse strand, counting down.
ATTTAAATGTAATGCATTTGATAGCAATCGTTCATTACATAAAAATTCCACCACAGTAGAGCCTTTGTTTTTCGAAGGTAAGCGAGTATACGGTTTGATCGCTAGGCTTATCTCATCAATAATTCACTAAATGTTAAAAATATCAAATAAAAGGACTACCTTTAAAACCTTTTTAACTTGTATAAGTACACGTGCTCCTTGGTTTCTCTCCAAGAAACTCGATGGCAAAAGGCGGCCATCATGTGTTCGAAGGTTATACCGAGCTTTACATTGGAGATGGATTCGACAATATTTACAATTGTACATTTACAATGGTAAATAAAGTAAGACCATGAAAATTTTCGAGCTCATAATTTTTGCTGAGGTATCAGGTAAAATACATTGTCATTCTGATTATAATAAATATAATTTCAATAAAATCACGAGGAAGACATTTTGCGGCGAGCACCTGTCATGCGTATATTATGACACACATGATATTTTCAACTAAATCAAGATTTTCAAAAAATGGATTAAACGTGCCGTAACTTCAAAATAATTATAGCTCAAGCAGAAACGGTAAATATGCCATGTGCCTTAAGATTGTTGTTTGTGACTATTATTATTTACAATCATCCTACTGACCCTTAACAACTGTGGCTAACTGATACTTAAAATAAACTGAAAAAAGACGACTGAGCTTTGTAAGCAAGTAGAGTAGTCTAAGCCTTAAACAATATTATTAAACAATAAATATATGTTTTTTTGCTTAGTAGGAACAAGAGACACTTTATAGGTTGCGCAATTTTAGAAGTGGTAAAACATGAAACATTAATACTAAAGTTTCCTGTTAACGCAATATAAGACGTGATCCTTAAAGCGATGCCACATACAAAATCGTGCGTAATTTTCTAAAAACGGATTTTCTATTTTTCAATAAATGACTGTATATTTTTGATTTAAAATTACGAAAAATTATGTAAAATAACTTAAACCAATATCTAAAGTAACAAAATTATATTAATTAAACCAATTTAAATGAAAAATAGACTTATTTAAATTTTGTTGTGCCTAGGAACGATTTTTCATTTAAATGGTATAATTTTTAACGTGACCAAACGCACATGTGTTTTTAAACGATTTTAGTAGTCACTCAAAAATTTCCTACGATTTTATTTATCGTTCTGATTTAACCTCAATTCGTTGATTGTTCGATTTAGATAATATGAAACACTCTAACACTTTTAATTGAAATGGCGGAAAAATTTGACATGAGTCAGAGCAAAGCAAAAGAGCATCAAAATTGTTGTTTTAAAAATCGTTCGCATATTTATCGTGCGTACTTACATCTATATGTGGCAATGCCTTAAGTGATAAGATTTTTGAGTAAGAGTAAACATCACAATGCAACGAACGTTTTCGGACGTTACTTTAAATTGATGCAAACAGCTCCAGGAGAACTTTCTACTATCTGCATATTGGTTCTCCTAGTCAGCTGGCTCTACCGTTTATTTGTGAAATTAAATCGCGCTTCTTTATTACAAGTTTTATTCTGCTGTTCGACAACAAGATGGCACTTCTAATCAAACCAATAATTTTTTGGTTTAATTTTAAAGATTCGTCGGTCACCTGCGCGGCAATTACAACCCGTTTTTAATACTTCCCATCGAGATAGTAATCGGCGGATATGGCCTCACACCATGAAAGACCTAAGACCCTCCCTTAGACCTAAGACCCTCCCCTTAACATTGTATGTTAATGAAAGAGAGTAGGGCACCGTCAACGTGTTGAAGATATCCATTTTTTACATTTTTAAATTCTTAACAGTTTGTTTTTCTACGGATGCAGGTTGTTGGCTTAATTAGTTCCAAGTCCACAAAATGCTGAAAGAATAAGTAATATTTGTCCAAAACATCATCATTCTTAACAAATGTTGAATTCGAAACCTTCTGCGTGGTTTCCGATGTGGTTTGGAAATCAAAGTAATTCAGTAGCAACTATTGAGTCATCCCTTTGGAAAGTGGCTTAGAATTATTTGATTACCTACGACGAATTAATTGCTGTTTTTATCATTATGATATGCGGGAATAAAACTAGGATTAAAATGAACTTAAAAATTGCCATTAACTGGTCACTATACTTTCAAATTACAAAGTAAATATTCGAAATTCCTATAATGTTTTTGTGTCTAGATAAAGTACAAATCAACATGATAATTGATTTACACCCATTCAATCCATAAGCTTGCTATAAACGGTTATTTCTTATGAAACGCGACAGTTTATAAACGATACAGACAAAACACAAACCATTTTATCTTTATGGCCTTTTTGTTTTGTATTCGATTCCACACTTTTTTGAAGCTTTTATTTGATTGGATTTATACATTTTTTATATACGTATACATAAGAGATTAATTACACCAACAAAAATATCTAAGCATATAACGTAAAAACAGGTAGACAAGAATTTCAATATAATTAAGAAATCGATTTGTTAGACGTTCATTGTGTTCTTAATATTCAAACTGTTATAACGTATTGTGTATGGTAGGAAGAGAGTGAACTTCCAAAAAATAGAAATTAATTTGAGTGAAAAGTGTATTTCAAAAGTGATAAAATGTTTAAATTTGGTGTTTTTATTTTGGTGATCATAATGAATTGGTCATTGATCAACGGTGCCGTAACGACAGGTCAAGAAGCTTTCGAACTAGTACCTTATGAATGTATTTTACAAAAACCTCAAATTAATTAAAATCTTGGCATATTAAATTTAATTCATTGTTACTTTTGTTTGTGTTTGTACAATTCTAGATCGTGATACATTCATCCGTTTACATTTGGCATTGGGCTTATTGAAAACGGATCAATCATTGTTCAAAAATAAATTTTCGTTGGCGGAAGCATTAGGCGTATCGGAGGATAAAATTGACCGATTGATTGTAAGTAATTTAAATTATAATTATATCTTATCTAAATAAAGGTAATTTTATTGTGAGCCAATCAATTAATTTTGAGCAATAATTTTATTTGCCGATTATTGGTGGACATAAAATAATTAAAAAAATTAATAAAACAATTCGTGTTTATTTGCAGGAACAACCTGTGCCCGAAGACTTTTCTGAAAATTTACTAGGCTGGGCCGAAAAAGAGTTCAACTTATCAAATAAAGACGCTTATCAAATTGTACACAGATCTGTGGTATGTTTCCCAACGGGTTGTGTAGTACCTGGTGATATTGGATCAGCGTGTTGTCCATTTTAAATGTGGTGTTGATATATATATATATATATATATATATATATATATATATATATATATATATATATATATATATATATAATTATACAAAAATTTATCGATGCCGCTTTATATTAATAATATAATAATAAAAAATTTGTGTAATATAATAATAATAAAAAAATATTTTTTTTTAAGTAAATATAAGTTTGATCATTAGCGGAAAAATATAATTAAATTTTTATTTTATTTTAGTTTATCAATCGACTAAATGATTAAAGATATCGTCGGTATTGAGGTTACAAATCAATCGTTTTTCTTTAATGCCATTTTAAAGTGCATTTAGTAACATATTTTGGCAGAGTTTTTATTTGGTTAAATTTAGTGCTTTAGCAGTTGAGAGTGTTATTGTGATAAGGGTCGTTTGGTAAATTTAAAAATGCCTTCTACAAAAAGAATGCTTGTTTGGCAAGCATTTTCTCATGTAGATTCGATAAAGTACACATAGCAAGTGATATTAATTTCGGTATTCCCTAAAATCCACCTTATCTCAAGATTATTTCAATCTTCTAAATATTCCTAATTTATCTGTATTTAACACTGCTGAGCGGGCTACTTTATCAACCTTTGTTTTGATGTCCAACCGCTATTGGTTGTTTGCTTCTATTGTTATTCACCTCCGTAGGCATGTTCAAAGCCATGTTCCAGTTAAAACAATTACTTTTAAATCGAAATCTTCGTTTTGGTTCTTTAGTTGTCGAATGCGATTTGCGTTAGGATTTCAAGTTTAATACCTGCGACGCCATTTCACCTAATCCTAACTGACGTTTTACCTAATTCTAACGGACGTTTAATTTTAATAATATTAGGATCAACTATCTGAGCAATACAAAAATTGCGTTTAACTTCCCTTCCCGATGAATTATAACATTGTTCCAATTCGCCAAAATAGAATCTGATTAAAGAAATTATCACCAGATCCTTCAGCTCAAAGCTATGATAGTGAGATCCGACAGATGTGAGCATCATGCGTGATTCATTCTGTTTTGAAATATCACTGCTAATAAAATAAGTGGAAACACCCAACAATTATTTAATCGTCTGAACACTTGGTACACCAACGTTTGGTAACCCAAATTTTTTGATACTCTTTGTATATAATTATCACTACTTAGGCAATATTCCTTCTTCCATAACCAGGTAACCTAAATAAACAAACCTCATTCACTAAAAATTTGCAGTTTGTTAATTTAAGCACTATGTAATTTAAAACTAGGACTTTAAGAATTTCCTCTATTGAAAAGTCTACTTCCAGCGTGAACCAACTTTTAACTTTCTTTAATTAGTTAAGCGAATGCCTCGATTATGTATCGTTAAAACACTGCCGGAACGTTGCTTAAACCAAACGGCATCCGTAACCTGTTTTACGTTTGCATGTTCTGGATATGTTACAGCATCACGAATCACAGTTCCCAAAAATACTTTAAGGACTCCAAGAGTTTCTTCATACATTACTCCACTTATACTTTAACACCACTTCTACGAACCAATCGACGAATAGCTCGTAATAGTTGCATAATATCTTTAATATTATTACGTAAAGCTGAATTTAATGTTTAAATAAATGTTTTACTAAATCCACGACAAGCAATAAACTTCAAAATATTGATTAAGACTTTACCTTTTATCAGCTTGTCTACATTTGAAATTGAATTAGCTATACCATAACAAGACACATTAGTCTCAATCAAATCAGTGCCATCTGGAATAGATTTATATTTTATATTTAATTAAGCTTACGAGAATAGTCTGTAGATACGACTGCCATACAATTAATTATTTAACACAAATGGTTCCAGAAATGATACATCTACTTTATAACTAATAATTAGAAACCGTTTAAGCACACGGTTATTCTATGTGTATAATTTTGAGGACCATTTCAGCTCATGTAACCACTAGCGCCGCTATTGTAGCATTTAGTTTAAATGATTAATTTTCCTTTAATATCGCCGCTCGAATTTCCCATAATCTGATTATTTAAATCTTATTATAATGTTTCACATTATCTGATGACCATTGCAATGAGTTTACAAATGAACCACCCAGGTTGTCTCGTTCACTTTCCGGTATTCTTGGAACGATTTCAAATACTCTGATGTCACAATTTTGATCATTTTGCGACTGAAGAATAGAACAACTTAATTCGTCAATCATGTAATCAACAATTTCCACCTCACCCAAATTTATTGCCCTCCACTTTATTTCTTTATTTTTTCGAAATTCCTCCTTTTTGTAAAACGTTTTTTTTTCTAGCTATGTACACGTCCGTTTCCTTTTCCACTTGAGATAGAAACGCAAAAATATCCTCTTCACTATCCCCACAGAATTTCGGAATGAATGTCGAAAGTAGAATGGCAATACTGGCATCGTTCATTGCTTTATTTATCCCTTTACCACCAAAATCACTCGGATTAGATTTATCACTAGCCTCAATTTTCGAATCATTTTCATCCGCAATCTTTAAAATAATTGACGATATTCGTCATAAATCTTTTTTTTTTTTAAATTGTATTTTAAATTCACCCCACATTGCCACACTCCAAAAATTCACGTTAGTAAAATCTTATAAATTGTTTTGTTTTGTTTGTTGGGAAAAATAAGCCTACTTGATCAACAAATTCACAAAACAATTTCTGCTGCCAATATAATTTTCAACTACCAATCTAATCGTTTACAGACAGCTTTTTTGTGATAATTTGTATGATTTCCTTTTCGTTACTTCCAACGTACCTCATCAGGTCTCAGTGATGGGTCCCTTATTATGTTCTATGTACATAACTGACATGGAATGTTTTATTCACCATACAAAGCTCAGTTCACATTTTTGCGGATGATCAGGATTCTGTTGCTGGAATAATTGCTTTGATTAATGATGAATTAACTAATATTTGATTTCCAATGGGTAAGTTTAAATGCTCTTAAGGGTTAGTTTTTACTAAAACTTATTAAGAGTGACCGTTTAGTTAGTATTATAGTAAAAGGGGTTTTGGAATGGTTATGGGTTATTTGTATTAAGTAGTGGAGCTTACTGATAGCCAACTTAAGATTCGAATATTTTTGTTATATCTAGTGTAGGTTTATAAGTTATTTCTAATCTTCTAGTAGGAACTTGACTATGTTTTACTTTAAACAGAATTACATGACCTTTTGAGAGCCCTGATGTTTTTAGGCATCATACAAATTACTTTGCTCGAGCGAATCCGTTTAGATCGGTTGCTGTTTGCCTCCTCTGTTAGTTTATCCGTATTTAAATAATTGGACACTTTGAGCATTTTTTCTATTCTTTCCTCACTATTAAAAATCGAACTTAAAGTAGTTTTTTCAGACGTCCGTTTCCGTAGCGTATATGAAGCTTTTTTCTTAACCTAGGCTTTCCACAAAAAACAGGAAGCTTTGTACCACACAAAACGAGAAATCAAAACATGATGCAGCGACCATGCAGTTTTAACAATCGCATACAAGAAAAACAGAGCTTGCAAAAAGAAACGGCCGAAAGAGTTCAACGAAATGACAATCATTGCACATCATTGTCAGCAATCAAGTATTAATATATATATATAAATATATATATATATATATATATATATATATATATATATATATATATATATATATATATATATATATAAGTTGTAGTACATCTTTAGTATAGTGTCGACTACGCGAATGTTTAAGTAACTTCCGATTGAAATGAGCAGTTCAAATATGATGAAATAATCAATTTCTTCAATTGCCAATTGAGTGCCTCTGAGGTTTTCTGGCATTGCTGATGGTCAAAATTACACGTTGGATTTGTTGAGAATTTGAGGTAGATCGTCAATAAACAAACCAACAATTTTATATTATAAAATATGTGTATCGTTCTTAATCAATATTTAAATTTAATTATAAAAAAATTGGGTTGGCTTAAAACTGGATCTTGTCCATGCGGTAAATCGATGTATGTGTCATATCGGTAAATTAGTCCGTCTTCATTTATAACCAATGAGCAGTGAGTGATTAGCATTTTCCGTTTTTATTTTGACGACTCCTGAGATTTTTGGCAGATAACTGACATTTCTTTTGCATTTAGGTTTCATAATCATTTTCGTGTTTCGATATTCAAGAAACATTTTCGAAGTCGATATTGCAGAAGATGCGATAAAATCGAATATGTAAACACAGAATTGTGTCCAACTTACGGCGTAGTTTGTGATTACTTTTTTTTAGTATATAGCTAGCTTAATTTTGATGTCATCTAATAATATATCTTTAACCTGTCTGTTAGTTGAAAAACCAAAGGAATTTTTGAAATACCTAGCACTTTTTGATAAACAAATTTAATAATTAAGTTCAATAATTTAATCACCAATTGTACTAGCTGTAGCCGTAAATTATTATTCGCACGCGCTTTGACTCCCTTATCAAATTGAAATTACGAATTTACCCAAAAATTGGACTTTTTTTAATCGTTATTATTTATTAAGCTGTAGTACATATCTAGACATGCTAATAAGTTATGGTTTAGTAATCGTTAAGCCTTCATTTTGAATATAAATCATAATGCCCATGTCTTCAGTGAAATTTGTATGTATTTCATTGAATGAAATAGAATTTGTGAGGCTCTAACACATAAATGTACAATTTACATGTTGTAAATGCAACTACAATCAATTCAATTTTGTACAGAATTTTTGATTGTTCATTACTGATAACAGATTTATTACTTTAATTACAAATTTAAAATTATTTTTTTTGTGTAAGTCGCAATAACTATGATAAAGTTATTTCACAATAAATTTATCACACAATAATTAAATGGTTTTCAACCTTAAACATTATTACTGGCTGCAATAACAGTATATAAAACACAATTTGGAGTTGTAAACACAAAAATACTTCAGTAGTCACTAACATTAATGTGTAGACCATAATATTAAATAAATTTGGATCTAAACGTTCTTATGATGACAATTAAGGTTTATGTATCCGATGTATACCATAAAATAATTTCGTTTATGATCGCCATTGCCAATAAATGTTCGCTTTATGGGTATAGTATTGATTGCTGGTGCCAATAATTTAATCTTGATTTGTAACTCGTTTTTGCGGTCTATATGTTACCGTTCTAACAGTCAACATTTTCATATGGTTGTTAAGGAGATCACTACCAAGCTGAGTGTTGATATTAAATTAAATGGGAACAGATTTAAGTACTTACAACTTTTTTTATTATTGACTACTACCAAAACCTTACAAATGTTAATTGAATGAAATTGTACTGTGCATCGATAAGGTAAATATACTAAGTTATATTGAGATAAATATATTGAATACAGCATTCCGATTAAAATCTGACATTACAAATAAGTCACATGATTCTATCCAACGCCATTAACCGTTTTTATGGTCATCTGTTGGATCCAGCTCTTGCACCTATAAATATCGTCAGTTGTATCAAGATTTTAAGAGATCAAGTACTTATATTCAATACAGGACATTGCTATATTGAAAGAATGAGCACGAGATTGTGTACAGTTGCAAAGTAAACTGGCAAGTCCAGATATTAAATCACTTTACATTATTCAAAATATTGACCGAAAGTGTCCGTAACTATTTTATATTAGTTGTTGTTTAATTTCGGTTTACCATTTATACAATGCTTGTAGATTCATCATGTACTGACATTAACGGGTACATTAACTGCTTATTGATTTTGTACTCCAATAGAACCACATCAATTTTTGTCATTACCGATCGTCATCTAGTTATAAAAAATATACTTCTGTCATTTACAATGGTAAACGATATCTGTAAGTTAGAAAAATGAGTTTAGAGCTATATAAAAACTGATTCGACAGTTGTTAAAAAATAGTTGTTTAAAACTGATTAATTAATTAATCTCAATTGAAGTACATTTTTCCAGTGTAAGAAACCATTACAATAGTGCAATAAAATAAAAACAGTAGTAAACTGATAACGCGCTTGAATGCGGAGTTTAGTGTTAGATTATCCATTCCACTCAAAAAGTATTTTTAAAATAAAAAAGTCTTGATATATACTTGAAGTATATAATATATTACTTAGATTTTCAAATCACATTATTTATCAATTTGTGATCGTAATCGATTCAGGCATGATTTTGGAAATGTTTAGTTAACTGGCACCAAATTACATAATTTATAAAAAATGATTCTTATCTTTCGAAATTTTAAAATGATTTAATTCAATTTATTGAAAATTAATAAATCGCAACGGTTAAGTAAACCTTTCATATCTGTTTAATTAACCGAACCATAATTATAGTGCTAAAGACAATTTTATATTTCAATTGCATAACTTCTAGGCGAATTAATAACTAATTACATTTGTATCATGGAAACATTCGTACACTTTTATGAGAAATAGTCTAGGTTAACGTAAATAATTATTACCGAGTTTATATTATTTTTAATAGAAAGGAAAATGAGAGTGAAGCATTTAAATAAAATACCCATTCCAGATGTTATTCTTCTTGTGCTGATTAAAATTATAATTTGCGTTTGCTGAGAACCCTATAATTTATGTATTTATATTACATATGCATCCAATTAAAAATATTAAAACTGGTTTGGTGTCTGAATTCAATATTGTATTTATGAAGTGAAATTATGTATTTTTAAATTTCCAGTTATTCTATAATTATTATACAGTCGATGCTATAAGTAATAAGTTATTGAAATTTGTGAAAAGCTACAAAATTTTTTGAACTTATATTCTTCTAGTTTATATTAAAATTTAGCCATTACATAAATTTTGGAGTTAGGGAATAAATCATAGAGTTATACCCTATCTTTATTAATAATTCGTTAAAATGATAAATCACGTTTGCATTGGCCTAAGTCAAATTTATTGTATTGTTGGCTGAGTAAATTAATTATATAATGCTATATGTTATATTGATATATAAACGTTACCTCTATTCTATAGCAGGGTCATTAAAATATATCCATTTAAATGCCTATCTCGTAAAGAAATGAAAAGGGCCAAAACGTTTCAAAGTTAGTCCTAATACTATTCGCTCTTTTCGTAGAGAAGATATACCCAACAGTGTTTCGTTCACCCTATACGCAAAATCTTTTCGATATATAAGCTGTGACATATGAGGTTAACAATCAATACGATTTCATCAAGCCACTAATGGTATTATGACAGCCATCACTAACCTGACAATATGATCGCTGCTTGAAAGGAAACGATAAGTCATAATAATCTATGGGGTCATGATAACAGTACGAGATGCGGTATCGTGTTAAAAGGAGGTAAGGAACCATAAAATAAATCCAGATAGATTTTGGCTACTGTTAAAAATTGCTTTAGATTGGGAGAGTTAAAATTAGGTGGAAATAGATTTCAACAATTCATAAGATTAGTTACAGAATGGATTGCATACATACGCCTAAATTATGTGATAGTTGTATCTTGCTTATGGTTATGATAGACTAAAATTATATTGCCAGATCCAGTTTTTATGTATTAATGGGAACATTTGACACTGATTGGTGTACGTAATATGCTACATCGAATGCATTGATGATGGCGCCCCGGAGTTTTGTCCAATGATCAAATATGAATTTCTGACTCTGAATCATATATGCGGCAATTTACGAAAGGTCACTGTCGGCGATTATGAATAAAACTCGAAAAGTAATGGCTCCTCATTAATTATCTCCTGTGGTCAGAGGGAACTCGCATGTCTCGTAAAATACTTATAAACGAGTATAATATCCTTAGAATTTCACCACAGTATCGTTTGTTTGCCATATAGAAGGCAACTAACTAACTCGATGTTTTCCAGAAAACACGATGGCCAAAAAGTGGAGACCACGTGTCCCAAGGCTATATACATTGAAAAAGGCTGTTTTGGATTATAAAGTAGTTTTCAACTTTTGGATCCCCTTGTATGATTCTTAGCTTCTGTTTTGGCCTCAAAACTATTGAGTCTAAAACAAAATACATGATCAGAAGTTTAGGAGGCAAAAGCAAAATGGGTTTGAGTGGTAGTGACCACACATTTAAAAGAATGACAGGTTTTGGATACATCGGTTCGATTAAGTTGTAAAATTGGTTGATCAGACCTGTAGTCATGTATGGGTGTAAAAGTTGCTCGCTGATGGAGGAGTATGAGAGATGACTGTTGTCTAACGGTGGAGTATGGCATGTGCGGCGATCTATAAGAGAAGGACCACCATTTGATAGGCGGGAAGGTCATTGTTAGCGTCGATGTCTTCGGGGTAGAGATGAATGACTTGGCTTAGGATATACTTGGCATGTTAAGCAATTCTAGAGTTTTCATGTTACAACGATATTATTATACATATTCGATATGCACTTACATTATCCACTTCTTTCGCCTATATAGTTTTATAATACTTATCATGAAACTCACAAAAGATAACAATTTTAAATTCAAACTTATATTACCAACTGTAAATAATGCACAACATTTATCCGGTTTTTATAATACACGATATAAATATATACAACATCAACACTATTGACCATATCAAAAGCGCAGCTCAAACAGAATTAAAACAAAATCAGAATGTAATAAGCTTTCGAGTTTCAACTAATAATCACCTGAGGAGTTTCGAAATATTAATCGAATCTTTTCAATTAAAAAAAAATTAAACATACTGAATCACCGCAGTAGGCCAAATATTTCGAATCGATCTAGTGCGTTCGTAGTGTATATGTGTGTATGAGGTGTCCAACTGTATAAAAATCAGTTCGAGTGTTGTGTGAAAAACAAAAAAATAAAATTAATTTAAAAAAAAACATCTAAACAAATGAGAGTAATTGCTAGTAAATTTATTTGTCATGCTCATGCATCAACATCAAGTTTGAATTATTCTAAATTCAGTCAAGTGTTGTATTCCAATGGGATAAGGCATCGGTAATTTAAGAAAATGATTTTTTAATTAAATTAATACAGAAATTTGTTGTGTGAAATATGTGCTTTGATTACTTATAGTTTATAAATATTCTTGTGATTGTTATATGTTCAATGTAAATAGTAAAAAGTGTGTACGTTATTAACCATCATCGTTTTAAATCACAATTGAATAAAAATAAACGAATACTTTTATGCATGCTTTAGAACAAATTTTAAGAAAATTTTTCTTTTTCATTACATATATAAATAATTGATACAAACATATTAAAAAAAAAACAAAGATTCTCGGGTGCCTTTAAAAGGTCAATGACAATGATCATTGAACGAATAATAACATAATATTAAATTTAACTATTTATAATCGGGTTTGTGTTTTATGTTGATTGACGTTTTATTAATCTAAAGAATGTTTGTGATTTTACATACATATATTTATGTGTGATGTCGATTTGATAGCAATATTTTTTAATTACTACTGGACTGGTCGGGGTACACTATTTGATAGTGACCTAGTAATCTAGTATCTAACTTAAAATTTATTTATTTTCGTAAATTATAACTATTCAAGTAATAATCAATTGGTAAACTGATTAGAAGATGAACCTTTTTCATGTCTGATTGTTTGCACATTTTGCAGCTGTTAGTCATTATAGTGCCACCCGCAGCGCTATTACTACAATTGGTCAGCAATAATTTTTTCAATTTTCATTTGATATAAGGGCTAATTAAAGCCGAATCCATATAGTAATAAAAAACAACAATATTTGTCTTTAAACACGCAGTGGGACTCATCAGTTACATATTTTTCAACTAGATCCAATGGTGATCAAAATTTGTAATCATTATAATCTAATTTCATTATCATATATTAATCAAAACTTGTTGTGCTAGTTTCATAACAATTTTAATAATATAAACATATAAAAATATGAATACATTTTTTAAACTTTTATTGAGTATGGTGAGTTTCCCACGCTTGATGTTTACTGGAATATGCTACCCACAAGAAGAAGTATGCATTCTATGACTAATGTTGTCTTCCGGAAACAACGGCTATGTGTTTGTGTACTCCTGTTGTGGTCGATAGTATAATTTTTCTGTTTTCTTAAAATATGCATTAATTATTCGAATATAACGTTTTTTCGAATGTTTCGCCAATCCTTTTTCAAGATAGGGCATTTTTAAAACTATTCAATGATTATGGAATCAACACTTTTGTTTTAAATAAATGTAATAATAATAAAACGGGTTTTACAGGCCATTGCTGGCTAGGTTCGTATATCAAAAATCCGGCTTAATTGGATTCGATCCCGAGTTTGCGTTTCGTATTGTTCTAGACATGAAAGAAAAGTCACTCTCTACTCAGAGCCAGCGTACTCGCTGTCATTTTACCTCATGAACGACATTAAATATTTTCATTAAAATCCTGAACTCGTGGTTGGAAAGTCATGAACCCTCTCTCATACTCATCCGCCAATGGCCAAAACTTGCACCCTTATATGACAACTGATCTGGTCATCATTTTGTACAACTTCAGCTAGTTGGCATTTGCAAGGCCTTTAGACTTAAGCAGTGGACGTAGGGCATACAAAGCACGGCTGCCAGTGGTCAGCCACCCTTTAGTATCCCTCCCACACAATTATCATGAGTGACAAGGGCCGCTGGGCATTGGAAACTTGTTATTCCTTCAAATCTGTGGTCTCTACCTACTACTAAAATAATTGCGCCTTGGTCTTTCAAACCAGAGACCATATATTTTGATTTGGACTAATTGACTTTTAGAGTAACAGATGCCGAAAATCACACAAATAAATCCAGTAGTTCGACACCGTTGCCATTCAGTCCAATTACACAGATACCATCTGCATATGCTAAGGCCTGGTTGGATTGACAGTACAAGATGTTGTCCTAAGATGTTTCACTTTTACGAAAGATAAGTTCTAACATGAGATTAAAGAGTATCAGGGACAGAACATCTCCTTGCCGTACACCATAGGTGATTGGAAAAATTCCTGATTGATTGTTCTCAACTTAAGGTGGAACCATAGATGAATTGCTTAATTTTTCTTAAGTTTTGATGAAAATTTCCGCATCCTTAAGTTTTTTAAATTTCTAAATTAAATTTTATGATTAAATGGTTTACTATATTATATGTTTATTTCATAATTTCCTTGTAAACCATTGAGAAAGTGTTAAGACGTAAGAAAAATTACGGTTTTAATTCATCTATGGTTCCACCTTTAGACACAACATTTGGCTGCATTACTGTCATTTTACACAAACGAAAGCACATACTTGTCAGGTATTCCCAGACATTGCAAAGTAAACCATAAGCTATTCCGATGGATTGAACACACATGAACACTAATGATTGACAGGTTAGCTAGTTCCATGCGTAAATGTAGCTACACATACAATTATCAACTGGACTGAAACCCAACACCAATATTGCCTGGGTCAGCTCTATTGTGAAGCAATGTGTAGCCTTGAGACAAATGGGTTTTCTGGAGAGCAACGAGTTCCAAGCGATACTATTTCATAGCTGATATAGTGTCATAGTGTCAAACGCGCCTGGGTTTCTTAGCGACTGCACGTTCCACGTATCAATCCTAAACTGCATGTACATTATCATAAGCAGTACAGACCATTCGTAAAAAGTGGTTCAAAAGGCCTTTTTAGATGCGGTAATAAGTGCTTACGACCTCTACAGTTTAGTAAGAATTTTCTAAAATATTCTTAAATCGTATTTAATATAATTGTCTTAATCATAAGATCAAAATAAAATAAATAATTAATTAATTTCCAATCATTGGCACTAATCGATCAAATATACAAAAATTGCTATGTGGTACTAATTATTGTGAATCATTAGTAATCATATCACTATTTAATTGACAAGTAATCAACAAATCGCAATCATATTTTTGACTTGGATTGGTTTATCAAATTGATTCCAAAAATATGATGAAACTTAAGTCAATTGTTTTCGGTGAAAGGTCAAGCTTATAATTTTGCACGTTTAAATTTTAAAAATAGTTTTTATCACGTTATGATCGCATTATTAAGCGTAATAGATTATTATATTAAATTCAAGGGCCCCTGGTTTATTTGGTATGTGAAGTGAAATTTGATCTGTTATCATGTATCTAATCTACTTCTATTATGGTGCTGTTATATTAAACCACCACAACGTTTTTAAAATCGATAAATTATCAATGTGTCATTAAGATAGTGTTGGTTATATTATTTTCCTGCTTTGTAAATGAGATCGATAATGTAATAATATATACAGTAATACACCTGAAATTGTCGAGCAATGTTTTAAAATAAGCCGACGTACACTATAGAAGTCGTAAACCAAGAACATTCTCTTTTGCTTTTATTATTTTATTTTATCATCAACATCGAAAACGCGATTTCGGTTGATAACTTTGGTTAGTTGACTTTATTGATGTGATCATCACGTTCGATAGTATCGATAGTCATTTACCCATGAGTTTATTTACCCATGATGTCAGAGCCAATATATTATATAAAATATATAAAGTTAAAAAATAACAAATACATTTAGGCGCAAAGAAACTAATTTTATCATTAGTGATAAATACTTTTCAGCGTCATTTATCCTTTATCACTAAACGAGAATAGCGATTTGTGGTTTATCGATAATTTTAATAATAATGGTAATTTTATCATTTTTCATTATCATCGAAGAGGAATTGCACCCAAAGGTAATGGTAAAATAGGCTGAGAATAAATATGTCCTCATTGACTGACATGTATAGCTACATGTCTTTCTGTTGCTCCATTACTATTCCGTTAAAACAAAATTTGGGATGTATTTGTGTATTATGTTATCATTTGGTCGTTCTAACTCTTTCGGTGGCTTGATTGCCAAACAGTAGTGATAAACATGTTTAAGTGATAAACATATCATTTAAATTGGATCATTTGCTTTATCCATATTACTTGGGTGGTTCGAGGCATTATCAATATGAATTGACTACCGGGCTATAATATATTTTAAACTATTATGAAAATATATGTGATTTTGGCAGTTTTTATTCCAACAAAATATGTATCTTTTCTTTTTTATTTATATCGAAAAATTCTAAACTAGTGCATTTTGATTTAAAAAAACCGTTAAATAGGAAAAATTGTATACTATAAATATTGCTCCACAGCTGATCCTGGTGCCATCTTATTAATCAGCAATTTAAATTTGTATGCATGGAAGTTTTCCTCTCAACTTATCATCTTTTTATTTGTTGACTTACCAATTTAGGTAATTTGAGCTAAAGGGGGACAGCCTTACTTTTCAACAAATAAGGACCGAAGAAGAAACTGTTTTGAGGAGTTTAAGTTTGGCAAATGAAATATTTGCTCGTCAATTGTTAAAAATTATTTGTTTACGATTGTTAAAAATGATTACGGAATTCTGTTATTTTATCAATTCAATTCACTTAAATTGACTGCTTTTGCATTCTGTGTAATAACGTTTCTGTTTGATAAAATAATCAACTCTCTGTAGGCGGTTAACTAATGGTGCATACATCTATATTTGATTCGTTTCACATTAACATTATTCGCGACGTCTATGTAATGTTTATCTGTTCAATGTAAATCACTAGCATATTTTACAGTTGGTTTTAGATACGGTAACATTTTTCAATGGTGTCAATCTGGCTATTTGAAAAGTTTAAAGTTTAAGTGGTACTGTTTAGATTTTATTATTTATTAAGTAAATCAGAGGCAAGTTTCGTTCAAGTGTCCGGTATCACATCGATGTTAACATAAAAGCTTAAATCTTGGTCTCAAAGGGCCTCAATTCTTCTCATTGCTTCTTCTAATAGCTGTTCTAGCCGCATTCAAAGAGAGTTTTACTAAATCTTTATGAACCAGTATTTTGTTTATTTTTTTTATGTATATAAAAACTCCTGATGTATAAATCCTACCTAGATACGGGAAATTTTGACTCGTCAACAGTGTATAATATATATATAATATTTTTTGAGGAGTGTTAATGGTATAAGGCCATTATATTTAAGTAATATCTCATCTTTATTAGTTTAAGTTGTAGATCTTAAAAATTGTGCTTCTCGTAAAGTTACCAGTCGTATAAAAATGAAATGTAAGTACAGCAATACTTATTGTAAAAGCATAATTATTGCTAAGGTAAAGTAAGTCTGTATAACGTGAGAAATTATTCCAAATCCTGGAAAAATTTAAATATAAAGCTCAAGATGGCCAAAACACCAAAATTAATATTGCCCTAAAATAGGATATCCTCCTCCAGTACGGTTAAAAAGGATGTAATTAAATTTTGGTCTGCTAATAATATTGTAATAGTTTTAGCTGTATAATTAAAGTAATTACGACTGATTACTCAAATAACTTAAAAAATTAATTAATTCCTATATCGAATATTAGCTGTGTTGCTTTCACAAAGCAAAAAAAGATTACAACAACAATTACATTGTATAAAGCCGGATCGCCTTTATTTGTAAGCCAAAAATTTTTTAGATTTAGGGGAAATATAACCATTTTATGGTTATGGTGTTCACCACAATGCGGTAATTTTTTCAAATTTGATATTTAAAATCATATTTAAAATCACCTAAAGCTCTTAAAGGTGTATTAAAAAATCACCTCCCAGTGCTGTAGCGGTTCAAATAAGAAAACATAAGTACTTGTAGCATAAACATTATCTAAAGGATGAGTCACGCACTATTTTTGCCTTTTATTTTACTGCAACTAGAAGTGACAAAAAAGTAATTTAGAGTATCTTCAATATTGGTACACTATTGAATCTCAACCCTGGTAGCTTATGATCTATGCACCGTAGCTTAAACCACTGTTTCAGCTTGAGTTAGCTCACTTATCAGTTACTAGTAGTGAATTTTATAATTCCTTTTTTTTATTTGGTAAATCCCCTTGTGGTGAATAAACATAAACCTTATCTGAATATTTACACTATTTATTATCTAGATACGAGTTGCATAAACTTCAGTGATCGTGTTTTTGTTAATGCATTTAATCGGTAGCATTATTGACAAGCTAAGTATATTTAATTTTTGATAAAATATCGAGTTGTGAACCGGTTAACCGCATAAAATCAAATTTGTTTGTCAAAAAAAAAAAAATAATAAAAATTTAAAACATGCAGTTAGGACTGATTGGGTCATAATAACGTTAAATTAATATAGAACCAGTTGAAACGAAATTTATAGGATTGTGACCATGATCTTGTAGTGTCGGTTGGAACTTTCGATGTATTTGAAAAATTAAAATCCATAAGTTAGTTTACCATATGATCTCATAGTGTCTAATTAAGCTATCTGAATAACGCCTTCTAGATTTTAGATTCTTATACTAGCAATATACTGGCAAATCAGACATCTCACACGATTTACACGCCGGCGAATAAATTGCAAAACCCTGTCTTAAAGGTACCGTTATCCTTTATGAATAATAAATTTTGGTGCGAGATAAATTAAATGCCAGTGTTACTTAAGTTGTACGACTCATAAAAACTCGGGCAAATTCGTTTCTTAGAGAAAGCAGTATTTCAACGCACCACCTTCTTTTTGGCTATATCGAAATAACGACCTTCAAGACTTGTGACTCTCGACAGAGCTTCATAAAATAAAGGTTAAGGATGTCTGTAGAATGTACATTTACACAATTTCATTAAATGTCCCTCTTTGGGACCAGTGAATAGTCACAGCACACTCCGGTTCTACAGGGAAGTGAATTCTTTTTGCCCTAATAGATGAATCCCAATTCAAGGGTATTGTTACAGAATTATAGCTGTTGCATTGCTGGAATTGCCTTGTGCAGCAGCGTTGCGAACGGTTTTGACATACACCACTAACGCTCCAGAGGAAAATTAAGTCAACCACGAGCTAATATTCCAACTGCCCATTTAGTGACCCCTCAGCAACATTAATATTCGCAGTTAGGTTGAAGGTTCTGAGGAGCGACGCCGCCTTGTTCATGATTTGTGCATCCAGTTTATCAGCAATTTAAGTTGATGTGTTCTCGGTTAAGTTTAATATTTTGTGAAGAATATTGATTCTCCGAACGGTAATTCTGTATCATTTAACCTATCACCATTACCAAGCGAATTCTGCATTTTCTTACCTCGTTTCTCGGAACTTGTTGTTTGACTTGGTTTTGCTGGTTACCGTTTTCCATATCATCGAGAAGTGCATCTTTCTGACACAATTTCTTGCAAATTTCCATCGTTTTAGCTATATCTAAATCGGAATCGAATTCTTTTCTACGCTACGTACACAATTAATGGTTCACTCTCTTTATAAATTCAATGGAATTAAGCATTTATAATAGAGTACCGCAACTACAACCAAGCAGCCTCCTGACTTGTTATCTCGATGTTATTTAAGACCTTGACACTTAGTTTTCTTGTCGCCCTAATAATATCAAACTCTTGATTTTGTGGTTGAATATTTTTCGACGATGAATTGGAAATCCATATTTGAATGGACAGTTTTTAAAATGATATATGCGGGATACTCTTCATCTGAGAGTACCTATCTCGTTACTTTGGTGAAAATGATCAATATTGTCGTGGTTAGTTTCTTCTCAATATTTTCTGATAAGTTTGTAGTGGGCCTGCCAGCTTTGCCTGTAGTTGTGGGTGCCCTTTAAGGGGTACGAGCATCATAGTCTTCCGCGTAGGCATAAAAGTTGCCTCACAACGAAATTGGGGGTTTTCATGAGTGCGGTTATTTAAAAAAAATGTAAATGTATATAGTGGTGAGATTGAAGTTCGATGTTGCCAGAAGCCTCTGATGAAGATATTGAGATTAAAGTATCAATTAGCCCAATGGCTGCTTCGTAATATTTACAAAGAAGTCAATAACGCGGTATTTCCAGAATGGCTTAATTTCTTGGATTGTTAGGATATTATTATTCTTTTTTTAATTTTATAAAAACGAAATAAGGAACCTTGTTTTAATAAAAACAGAGAATTCAATACTTCTTTTTTTATATATTCATTTTTCAGGTATGATTTTGGCTCCGCACCCCTTGTGCTATTTTCATTTTCCATTATTTTTTTAAACAGGTGGTTGATTTTAGTCTGTACCTGAATGTTTATTTTGTCCTTGTTATGTCTGCTTTTGTAAATTTTGTAATCTTCCAGTGTTGTCATCATGCTACCTTTTTTACATTTATGCAACACTTTCAGATTTTCGTTAATGCTTTTTTATTTGTGGTTATTGTCAGTCATGTGTTGTGCGTAGTTTGAGTCTATTTGGGTTTGCCGATTTCTTTCACATGTTGATTAAACCGAGTTGCGAAAGATTTACCGGTTGGGCTTATATAGAACCCATCACAGTCATCACATGATAGTCTATACACTCCCGTATCTTGAGAAGATGCTCTTGATGGGTTTAGTCTTTGTCCTATTTTGTTGCTAGTTTTGAATGTTGCCTGCATACCATGATTTTTCAGTACTTTCCCAATGATGTTCGCTATATTTCTGTCGTAGTCAAATTTAATGTATTTGTAGTCTTTCGCTATCAGGAAAGTATACTGTTCGTTAAGTTTCTTGCTATTGTGTTTTCTGTTCAATATGTCCATCCTTGCCGGTTGAAACCCGCTGGCCCTAGCGATCTGTTTAATAGTATTCAGTTCCTCTGTATAGTCTTGATCATATGCAGGTATGCCGCAATCTTATGTTGTTGTGGATGATGTGATTCGTTATGTATTGTGTGGTCCGTTTGTGTTGGTTTTCTGAAGATTTTAAACTTGTGTTCATAATTTTCATTCCGAATCGTTAGATCCAGGAAATTAATACACTTGTTTTCTTCAGTTTCCAAAGTCAACTTGATGTTGTTATGTATATTGTTAAGATAGTCGTGAAATGGTTTCAATTGCCGATTGGTTCCTCTAAACAGTGTAAGTACATCATCTACATATCTATGCCAGTATACCACACAGTTCCTATAAGGGTTACTCTCACTCAATATTTTCGAATTCTCTAAGTGATTTAAAAAAATATTGGCTAAAGTTCTCGATAAAGGGCTTCCCATGGGTAGTCCTTCTTGCTGTTCATAGAAATATCTTGATGTTCGAAGTAATTCTGTTTAGTAATCTCCTTTAAGAGATTTCAAATTTCCTATGCACATTGCGTTTCTCCCTGATTCACGAGCAGGTCGTAAGTGATTCCAATAGTTTCTTCTATTGGAATGTTACTATACATGTTCGTTATATCAAAAGAGGCCAGCCTGGCACCATGAGGAATTTTAACTGATTCTATTCTGATTAGGAAGTCCTTTGATTTTTAGCGCCGACGGTTTGATCATTTTCATGTACCTCATTTCTTGTTTAAAGCTGTACATTTATTTATGCATTTGTTCATACTAACACTTTGCTGTTGTATAACTCAGCATCCATGATTACTGTTGCGTTGCCTTTATCAGACTTAGTGACGATCGCCCCATGTTGTTTAATCTTCTTTGCCAGTCCAGAAGTAACCTTCACCTCCGAGCTCGAACGGTTACAGTGCATCACATCAGTTTTCATTATCCCATCGATAATTTGATATCTCAAACTATCTTGTAGTCCTTTTAAAGCACAATAGAGATCTGTTCTGTTGCCGTATGTCACTTTTAGGGGTTAAATTATGTTTTAATCCTTTATCAAGTAGGCAAATCTCCTTGGCATTAAAAACAATTTCCGTTAGACTTATGGTTCTCTTATGAAACTTATGTTTTATAAGAGGAACCTCAGTGGTGTTTGATTTAATTGCTGGAGTTTTCTGATTTTGCTTTTTATATTCAATCTTCTTTGTTTCAACCTTGACTCTACTTTCTTTTCCACAAATTCTCTTATACCACAATATTCTAAATAGTGAAACTGGTCCGCTATTTTTGACTGTAGGTTAGTGAAAAGTTGATTCTGGTGTAAAGTTCTTGAATACTTTTGCTTAACCATAACCTTTCAGCTTTTATTTTGGTGGTGCGAGCAGCCAAGGATTTATCTTTGATCCCAATTTTGATAAAATCCGGGATCAAATACTTCTTTCGGCAGGTTTTATTGAAATATTTACAACAGAATTTTATTCTGTCGTAGTTTCAAAAGGGTGTTCAAGTAAAATTAAAAAAAAAATGAATGATTTTTAGGATTGACGTGATAACATTAACTAAATTCCGCAAGTAACGGCATCCTCGTTAACTAATATTTTTTCAAAATATTTTTTCAAGTTTCAGCGCTCTTTCTTGCCTTTTGAATTTCTGTAAAATCTTCAATTTGATTTGAGCTAATTGTCAAGAACATGGTTGGATTCCCTATCTGAAGCATCATTGCAAAAAAATAGCTAGCGCTTAGCCCAGTTAGAAGCCCAATTTAGTATTGGTTTCAGAAAAGCTAAATTTGTTTCCTGTTGTTTTGAGGAAAAATATAAATCCGCTAAATCTTTCTTTCCTAAAGCATGACATCAAATTCCTTACAAACACCACCGGTGGAACTCGCACTTATTGTTTTTGAATAAATTCCAAAACTGTAACATATATAAACTTTATAAAATTACAACCTACCATAGGTATAACCGAATTGTGTAAGTTTTAGAATGCATCAGGACAACATAAATTTAGATGGTAATTGTCTACCTGGATTGAATAGCAACGATGTGAAATAACTACTGGATATAAACGAATGGTGATTGGTCAGCATATATAGGTGGTCACGATTTGATTGACCCGCAATTCGGTCTCCAGTTTAATTTATTTTTATTGCATGATCAGCCACAAGAATGGAACTTAAGTGTTAAGTAATTTGCGCTATACAAACAGTGAGAACGGCGTTAAAATTAGTACATTTTTCGAAATTCAATTAATCTTGAATAGCCATGCACTTATTGTATATAACAATAAATCTAATCATTACTTGACCAACTTAAGTTTTTTGATAATTCATACACCACGAAAATACACGACTCACATGTAAACATTTTTTACTAGTTGCTACTCTTTACCAGTTTATTGTAAACTTCATTGTTTCGTCATTATCAAATTTAATGACGTTTTGCGAATTATCAATTATATGGCGCGGCACATCTCAACTCAAATGATAGTGGCCCGAAGAATTATTTATGAAAAATTCAAGTAACGTATCTTATCTATGTGCTAATGAGTATGTTCGGTATATGATAGTAACAGGGTGAACAAACTTAGAAAAGTAAAAAAAAAAAAAAAAAATTATGTGCCATCCATGACCAATAAAACGTGGTCATAATCAACTATTTTTCGTTTAACTCTCATAACCAGTTCAACATTATCATAGCTTTGTATGTGACTGATTCATTTCTAGTCGAGTTCATTTCAGCATAATCGTTAAATGAATGGCTTAGCTGATGCTTATGTTCACTCTAGTGGATGCCATATATATATTTTTGCATGCGTTGAGTTGTCTTTAAGATTATGCGATAAATTTAAAGATACAATTTTGCTTAATTTTTTTTTTTAGATTCGATTGGACAGTTTATGACATAATCCAGCCGTATATTAGTTTCATAATACGATAATAAGATAAGACACACGAACGTTTTAGTTTTACAATTTTTTACTACCTTGAAATTGATAAGTTAATCAAATCGTGCATATATAGCACAACTTAAATCAAATAATTATCAAAATGATGTTTATAGCAATTGTATTTATATTTAGTCATATTTCAACTGTGGCACACGCTGCAACTGGTAACCATCATCTGTTGAAAAAAAATTATTTACATTTACAAAATCCTAAAACAACAATGGCCGCACGACCACCATTCGAGGATTATCAACGACAGCGTACCGCCCTAATCGATCAACAGTTCAATCGATCGCTCGGTTCAAATGTTGTGCTAACCGAAAAAGAACAAATTGCCAATGAAATTATAATGAATTTAAAAGAGAACGAATATAAGTTAGGATTTGCGAATCCACGATCATTTTTACCATCGCGTCACTATTTCGAAGTAATCAAACAAATTGAATCTACCGATTTATTTAAAATTATTAAGAAAATGCCTAAAGGTGCAATATTGCATGCACACGATATGGCATTAGTATCGACCGATTATGTTGTATCACTTACGTATCGAGAAAATTTGTGGCAATGTTCGAACGTATCGAATCCGGTGGAAATAAAACAATTGTTATTTTCATTGCGTAAACCAGAAGTACCAGTCGAAAATTGTGAATGGAAACTTGTATCGCAGGCAAGAGTTGAAGTGGGTAGTATTATATACGATAGTGAAATCCGAAAATTATTTACGCTGTACACGTCAGATCCACTTAGCACTTATAAAGATATAAACGCAGTGTGGCGAAAATTTGATACCCTTTTTGAAATTATTATTACATTTATCACGTACGAACCAGTGTGGAAAGACTATTTTAGACAATCGTTAAAAGAATTCTATGAAGATGGTGTTCAATATTTGGAATTTAGAGGCGTTTTACCTGATGTGAGTGTTATATACACTTTAATGTTGGTCATTAAAGTTAATCGAATTGTGATATTATAATGGATATTTTTGTTTGCCTATAGGTCTATAATCTTGAGGGGAAACATTTTTCAAAATCTGAAGTTGTTGGCATGTACAAAGAAATTGCTCACGAATTTAAAGAACAACATCCCGATTTTATTGGTGTTAAATTTATTTATGCTCCAGTTAAATTTGTTGATGACGCTGGATTTTTAGTTTACTTAAATGAGCTTCAAACCCTTTTGGTATGTGTGATAGTATATTTAGACATTTGTACTTAGGTAATTATAATACCTATTTTATTTACAGAGTGATTTTCCAACATTTGTTGCGGGATTTGATTTAGTTGGACAGGAAGATACAGGTCGTCCACTAATAGAATTTGCTGATGCCCTATTAAAACTTCCAGAAGATATACAATTTTTTTTCCATGCCGGTGAAACCAATTGGTATGGTACAAAAAGTGATGAAAATTTGATAGATGCTATACTATTAGGGACAAAACGTATTGGTCATGGATTCGCACTGGTTAAACATCCTGAACTATTGGAACTAGTAAAATCACGTAATATTGCAATCGAAGTAAATCCACTATCTAATCAAATATTAAAATTAGTTGATGATTTTCGTAATCATCCGTGTTCCGTATTATTTGCGGATAATTATAATGTTGTTATATCGTCGGATGATCCATCATTTTGGGAGGCCGCACCATTATCACACGATTTCTATCAAGCATTTTTGGGTATGGCATCGAGACGACAGGATTTACGTTTACTTAAGAAATTAGCTTTGAATTCGTTAAACTCGAGCGTATTGAGTGACGCTGACAAAGTGGTGGCGATTGAAAAGTGGACAACTAAGTGGAACTCATTTATAGATGATTTAGTGGCTGGCACATTTAAAAATGACGTTTGATATGTAAATAGGAATAAAATCATCTATTTATAAAATATTAATTTAATTTATAACGATTTTCGATCGGAGAAATTTATTTTTACTATTTTTAAAGTAAAAAGTTGTAAGTATTAAATTTTAAATTTTAAAATTGACGATGGCTAAGTCAAATGGCTAGCCTAATCTGAGAATTATGGAGTTATTGATATTATTGAAATGATCTTAAATCTGAGACGTTCGGAACGGAATGTACCATATCCAAACCTCAATAGAGATCAAAGAGATATTTACTTAAGTATCACCCAGTGTTAATCACCCAAGTGGTTAAACACCACTTTAAAGTATTACAATAGGAAGCGGCATCCTAAATAAAATGCAGCCATTACCAAAATCTTTTTCGTTTAATAAGTATAGTCTTGCTGACGAGCAATAGAATATACCCTTTAAAAAAGTGTGAATTCGTTTCATAATCTCACAAAAAAACAAATTGGGTATTGTTAGGAGATCCGCTAAGCGATATTGTGATATGTGAAATAGCTTGGCTAGTCTACACTTGCAACGCCACTTGACATGACTTGAAGTGCAAACTTTGCCAAGGTATTTACTAAGAAAATGTCCACTGCGATGTTGGCCGCGGCTATATACATCTGCTAGCTTCACAGGATGGAGTGGAATGTGGCCAACAACAGACAGTAGACCTTGCTTTGGTCGCAAGATAAAAATTGGTGTGAATCAGTGGATTCAAATGGAAAAGTGGAATAAGACAAATTTGGACCACCAAACCGAGGGAAGAAAATGTGACCCCTTTTAATGGCTCCGATCATGGCGAAGGGGTAACAAAAACCCAACTAAAAAAAACAAGAATAATTTTAAAAGAAGTTAAACATTAATTAAAATTTATTAAATAAGACCAAAATAAAAATATAAAAAAATAAAAATAAAAAAACTTACATATTATACCACGGTTTTCTCAGCGGTCGCCCGTCGACCGCCTCGGTGGCTAGCACCACCCGTCTTCTTTACGATCTACCACCAAACTCCCCAAAAACTTAACAGAAGCATTCCACCAAAAAAACATTGGTAAAATAACCTAACTCAAAAGAATTATTGAGTTAGGTCATTTAAAATAATTATGCTAAAATTGCATAAAGAAAAAGATCAACAAGTACTCAATGTACTTGTTATTACATGACAAAATTTTATTTTTTTCCTTTTTTTCTTAGTTCCTAAGAGTATAATTACTTAATATTGAGGCAAGCGCATTTAAAATAATTTCTTAAAATAAATCATCGGACGGCACTTGGACCAGGATGAAAACCTCCGTGTTTACATCGATGTGGTATTAGACACTTGGAATGTACATACACGGATTCTGGCCGTTATTTCTGAACTTCATTTGAATAGTATTATAAGGCAAAGCTCAGTTATGTCGAATGAATAGAAAGAGTGGTATGTCCTTTCATTAGAAACGAGCACGCATTACAAATTACTCCTTAAACCGCTTTGCAAATGACTTCCAAACATAGTATTGAAGAGAAAACTCCGCTGGCCGAGGAAATAAGATATAGGTGACAACGAAGGAAGATTTCGTCTTAACTGATTAAGCTTTTCCGCTGAGATTTTTCTAAATACATATTACAAAACTTCTCGTAAAGTGCAACAAGTGGATCTCGATTTTCAGCAAGTGTATAACTTAATAATTTCATTATACTCGTGTTAAAAATTATATTTCGTAAAAATGAAACACCTCGGGACAACATCTTATACCGTTAGCCATCCAGGTCCTAGCATATGCAGTTGATATTTTTCTGATTGGGCTTAGAGGCATTATACACACACACAAACTTGCCACACATTATATTTGTGTTGGAGAAGATATTAAAGCGCGCCTTGCTGCAGATAATCGTGTTAATCTTGCGTCCATTACTAAAGTATCATTGTATAAATAGCTTGCAAAAGTCAGCAAGCTCAAGTTATATAATACGTTAATTACTTGGAAGCTATCGGTATTTGAGAAAAGAGTAATGAAATATGTAATCTGGCTTGGTAACGATCTATGTACTGATTAATAATAAAACAATCGATGGATCGTCGAATTTATCTTATATTTTCACTGTATATAAACACACTTCAATAATGTCATAATAGGCCCCCAGAATAGTAAGCAAATAGTCTTACACAAACAATTTTCCTCGACAACTACGGTACTACCAAAAGCACTTATATACATTGAAACACGTATCGAACCGTCAGCTGTATCAAGCACGGTTAGCTCACAAACATCGTTCGTAACAGAACCGTGCGCACAAAGCTCAGGCCTAAAGCAAAGTCCTATTTTGATATCTTCACGGTCTATCATCAGCACAAGCTGGGAGAACGAGTGGAAAAATCGATATGACTATACATTTCAGAACAGATGAATGTTATGTGATAACTATAACGACTTATATTATTAAAAATATCACCAATTTATTACCAATAAGGCCGGTAAGTTTTAGCCATCGTAACTGGAACTAGTAGAAAAATAAACTCGCGGTTCTAAATTATTAAATAAATTTGTAGGCCTAGGAGCCCGCCTTAAATCTATTGGTACAAATCGTAGATGTCGATATTCCAAAAGTTTTCTACGAAAGCGTACTGATTCAGAAGGCAGAGAAGACCCAAGCACTGAATTTCTGCAAGTATATACAATCTTCTTAATTACTGTAATAATTACTAGCTTTGATGAAATGATTCTACAAATGGTTTCTTGATAATGAATATTTAATAAACTATTCGACATTTTTTGTATAATACAAAATTTTATTTTTCATTTGAATATTTAAAAAAAAAAAATGTGTTTAATATATTATCGTACGTTTGCAGGTTTTTCTAATAAAAATAAAATCATATTATTTTTATTTAAAGTAAATTTTATTTTATCATTTATAGTAATAATCATAAAAATGCATTTATTCGTTTTTATTTAATCGATTCTTTTTAATTTAAAATAAATTTTTGGAATTTATTATTTCGTGGAGATGTACATAATAGTAGGTATGTTGTTTAAAAATAAAAAAAATGTATCTTGAGAATTAAAAAAGAAACGAATTCTGTGCGCGTTTTTTTTTATAAAATAATAAATAAATATTGAACGGATTATTTTTCATATTCTAACTAAAACAAAAATATATATATATTTCGTTACTTTTTATCTGACACAAATTTTTGTTTTACTTTCTTAATCTTTATTTTTATCATGCATAATAAATCAATTATTTAATCATTTGCATGCAATCCAATAAATATATGCCATCAAAAATATGTATTAATTTTATTTCTTTATATATGTTTTTATTAAATAAATAATAATTAATATATAATATAATAAAGTTGATGTTTTTTTTTTATTTATATATTTATTTTGTTTAGTTTTTTTCTTAATATACAATAGTATAAAAAAAACAATTAGTAAATATATAAACTAACGTGTACTAATAAAAAAAATCGTTATAAATTTACATGTGTAACAAAATAAAAAGCCAATGCTTAAAAATAACAAAAACATTTTTAATATTTTTTTTTATTCAATAGTTAATATTAATAATAAGTTTAACAAATGATGTTTTTTTTTTTATTTAAATAATTTTTATGTTTATATTTATAAGAATATAAAAATATTTTTTTTTTATGTTTTTATTTTATTTGTTTGAAATATAAAGAGTTAGATTTTAACATCTAAAGAAGATATTTTTGTTGTTTTTAATGTAATAATAATTTAGAGATTTTTTTTTTACTATACAAATTTTTTTTGTTTTATACTTAATTAAAAACGATAATTTATTGTATTATTATTTTTAGGTTTTTGTTTTTTTTTTTATTGTTTTGCTAATAAACTATAGAATTTTTGTCAAATTAAATCTTCTAAGCATTGTTAAATTTAAACGATGTTGGTATGGTTTGTTGTGTAAATGCAAAGCCTGGAAATAAAATAAGTTTGTATCAGTAAGGGCGAGAATATAAAATGGTTTGTGTCTTTAATAAATTTAAATTGTTTATTTAGTAATATTCAAAGACACAAACTATCCAAATTGGAAAGCAACATTAATATATGCTACACTTACCTCCACTATTCTCAATTTGTTTTGATTGTTTTTGAGCTTTTCTCAAATCAGCCATATGCATAATTTCCGAAACAGTATTGGTCTGTTCTTGAGTTAATCCCGTTGTTAACATATTGTACCATACGGGATCTTGTCCATTAAGATCTGTAAACATATTTAGAATTAGTTACTTGCCGATTAATATTTTTAAGTGTCAACTCACTCGTTATAACCTCTTTAAATACGATATATTCATCTACACATTCGGGCAGCTCATCATTATCGATTGGTGTCGAGTATGTTTCTAGTGCGGTTTCGTCTAATTCATCGCTCGAGTCATCGTCATCATCATCGGAATCATCGTCATCAGCATTCTAATAATTACATCGAATTAATATAATAAAATTAGCAATAAATTAAACGTTAGAATTTACCTTAATTGAAGCTGTGATTTCAAATCCTTGTTGTGCCCCCTTATCAACGGAAAATGAAGCGAGTCTTTCATAATAATTTGGTCCCAATTCGTCAATATCGTCTTCATCACTAGATAATGCTTCTTCGCAGTCTTCATCTTCATCCTCGCTAGCCTCTTCTTCTACCTCTTGTGCACGTGCTGCATACGCACGTTTAAGCCCATCAAATAATAATATTAGTGATGGTAATATTCTTGTACCAATTTCCCCTAAAACTGGTGGTCTAGCATCGCCTAATGATATTAATGTACATAGACCTAATACACATAATTTCCTATCGTGGATTCCCAAGAAACAGTCTGTATCATGTATCCATTGCTTTATGAAATGGGCACACAATGAATCGTTACTATTTTGATTCATTGGCATTTTATCTAATATCGCTAATAAAAGTTGTGGATTGTAGTACAATGCTGCTATAACGACCTGAAACAATTAAATAATCGTAAAGTAAATAAATATATAACTACTCGATATATTACGGTCGTACTTGTAAGCACATAGTTCGTAACTCCGATGATTTAACTTCACGCATTAGTCTTGTCACTACAAGTTCAATGAAACTTGGTACACAATTATCAATACGTCCCTTACACTGTAATATCATTACTTCGAGTAATTTAGCTGCATGTGATTCTGAGTCTTCGCCCGAGTCACTTGTTAAAATCTATAAACAATCATCAAATTATTTCTATTTATACACACACACACGTATGACTCAGTTATATAACTTACAGCTTTACACATATTGAATATAGCTAAAACATAATTTTCGTTTGATAAAAATGCTTCGGTATCTACTGTGATGTAATTATGGAGTGCTGGCATCATATCAATGAAGAAATCATGACCATCTTGTTGAAAGACCTGCTAACAATCACAATAAGATTAATACAATTTATAGCGTTCTAAAATTAACTTAATATACTTACGGTATAAATTAATTCTAACATGTGCCACATTTCTGGCGATATAGATTTCGATGTTAGATCATAGACCAACGAAAATGCTTCTTCATAAAAGTCCATTTCGTTCGATTGGAATATATGCCCTATCACTCGAATTACTATCGGATGTAAATTAGCTATAATCGATGGTTGATTTTCCATCACCGATAGTAGTGTATCTATTGTGTTTAAAACTCCCAATGCCGATACAGCTTTATCATCGGAATTCTCGTCCGACTCCAAAACATGATCGAATGTTGTGGCTAAATGTTGACATATTTCAACAGCAATTGGGGTTAACTGTTCTGTAAATGTACAGACGATTTTTTGCATCACATTTGTTAAATCTTCATTTTCTGTTTCACGAATAATTGTTAAAATTTCTAATGTGATTGGTTTAATTTGGCCTTCCAAATATTGGGCACAATTAGCTTGATCGTGTGATGTTAAATACATTTGTAATGCAATAGCAGCTTGCACTTTAACCGGAAGTTCAGTATCGGTAAGTAAAGCATTTATTGTCAAACGAATAATTTCGGCCAAAACTTGTGGATTTTTTATTTTAATTTCACTGAAATTTTGTAATACCCAACATGCACGTGCTCTTAAATGACCTTGTGAACTTTGAAATTCCGGAAATACATAACTAACAATCATCGATTCCATTTGATCTCTAAAGTATTTTTTCTTTAATAAAATTTCAGCTAAAGAACCAACCATATGAAGGGCGCCGTCTTTTTGTTTAGCATCGGCTGTTGGTGATGTTATGATTTGCATGATCGCTTGCATTGTTTTTGGTAGAATACCGACACGTTTTCGACAGGCTTGGAATAAAAATGATTGTGCCGCGGGTACTGGTGTTGCATAATCTTCGAACACATCGAATTTAATTCGAATATATTCATAGGGATCGGTCTCCCACATTTCTTGGTCGGCTTGCGTAAACGACATGATCGGAAATATGACATCTTGAATAATTGCGATTGTATGAGGTTTTAATAGTTTCCAGGAATACGAATGGAGTATGGCCGTTTTGAGGTAAGACAAAACATCTGTCATTACACGAGGTGACACGTAAACTTTATTACGATATTGATCGAGCAACTTTAATAAAACTTCGAGAACACCGTTTGTGAATGTTTGAAGATACCATTCGGCGAATTTTTCATATTCTTTTGTAACCACATTATTTGGACTACCATATCGCTCAAACATGCGAACCATAATGTGTAAAGCCCATTTTTTAGCTTTCCACCATGGTAATTCGGGCCGTTCATCTTCTTCGATATGCGATGAATCGGGACATGGCCGATCAGCAATTTGTCGACACACTTCCATCCACTGGGCAAACGATTCTTTCGATATTAAGTCCAATGGTAATGAATGCTGTGTCAAAGCATGATAAATTTTTAATATTTGTTTTTGTAACAAGACACTCTGTTCCGACTGATCATTCATTAAATTCACAATTAAATTATATATCATTGGTAATAGTAAATTCATTGCTTCGGTTAATGGAGTACGCTCCTCTGACTTTTTATATTCATAATTTTTAACTAATTGATACATACAAATAAGTGCACCACACCATCCATTTACATCAGGATTCTGTAAATATATACTAATTTTATCCACAATCTGAGTCCAACGGCCCGGAAAATCTTGTTTAATTATATGATTTAAGCATATTGCTATTTGCAAACGAATTAATTCCGGTGCATGGACAATGGCTTCGACAATACTTTCACGGATCATGGCACGATCTTGTTCATGTATTGAATATACTAGTGCTTGTCCGGGTTCTTGTTCACGATCCTGCCAACTTTGTGTTACTAAATTTTTTAAATAAATTGCACCGGCTTGTCGAATTGGCATTTCTAGATCATTTTGCATAACAATTTGTAACAGCGTTGGAACAAATCCAATTATTTTATGAACCTGGAACAAAAATTAATCTAATATTATTACAAAGGCAAGCATTAAAGTGTATACTAAACAAGTATATAGTAGTTTCAATATTAATTATAGACATTATAACCATATAGATAATGATAGAAATCCATTAGTAATACATTTGCACTAATACATTTTCCAAAAAATCCTAATCCGACTATATAATACGATGAATACGCAATGTTGTTTGAGTTGTGTATAGTTTATATGTTTAATTTTATTTTGGTTCTTGAATCATCATTGACTATATAAAAATAGCTGGTACCATTGATTAATTTTCTTTATGTTGTTGTACAGATTCAATAAAAATATAATAAAGAATGGAAAATAGGTTTTTTACGTTATTACCGTCAAATGAGGAAAACGATCAATATCGATAATAGTTTTCATGGTAATTCTGACATCAGCGATATCGTATTTTTACCCATAAATAATAATGTAGGTAGTAGAAGGAAGTCTTTGTATATGAATCTAACTAAACTATCGACTCAAATAATATTCCTAAAAATTAGTTTTCTAATAAACAAATTTCGCAAAATCATAAGTTAATAAAGTTTTAAGAACTTTACTTTAGACAAGAACAATGAGCTAGAATCGACCAAATCAACAACATAGTGGAGCATCTACTGTACTTCACCAATTTTTTTAAACGAAATTATAAATTTGACCGGAAATCCTGCACTGCAAACAAAAATTTACCTAATCGGAAGTGAGGCACAATTTAACTTGAAACAAAATATGTAATTGTTTTGAAATTTTGGCGCCGTTTATATTTAAAAAAAAAAGTCCTGTAAGTACTCGACAAAATGAGCACCGTGTATTTTAGTGTTCAATTATTAGATTCAACAGGTTCGCTTTGCAAATCCTGAAATTATAATTTTTGAAGCATTCTTCATAAAGGATGATTTACAAGGACCCAAAATGCAAGTATTTCAAAAGAAAAACATCGATTTGTTTCGCTCTATAGTAAGCGATATATCCAATTATTTCGCAATTATACTACTCTCAAATTAATGTATTAAAAATTCCAGTCAAAATTAATTAAATTACGAGCTTACTAAGAAATTATGCTAAATAAATTATTAAGACATTTTTTTGTTTCCAATTTCGTTTGACTGACATGTTGCTACCACATGTAATTTGTTCATTCGTATATAAAAAATTGAATTAATTCATTCAAATACACACAAAATACAAATTATATCGACTATAGGATTCGTGTATTGCTTGCTTACTTTACTCATTACAAAAGTAAAATAATAAAACGAGAAAAACTTATACATGAAGAGCTCGATTTTCTGAATCACATTTTTTTTGTTTCCCGAACGAAACTAAAAATTCTACATTTCATAAAAATATGGCCAGTTAGCAAAATAATCAATACGTCAAGATAATAATATTTTTTTCGGTTTTGATCAATTTTTAAACATTTTGATTGCCAAATCGATACGATTGCATTTATATTTTAACCATTTTCGATGAAATTCCATTAAAGCACATGGCACGATGGCGATTCCATATCAAAAAAAAAAATTTTTTTTCACACTCATCATCACTCACATTCACATATTGCTCGCTCGTTTGTTTCATACCTGATTCAATTGTTCTTCAGCTTGTTGTCGTTGATTTAATTCCAATGTAGCTCTTAGCAAATCTATCAATTTTCGTGTATCCATTTTAAGTTTTTTTATTCACTGATTACTCTTGAATTGTTTAACTTGCGGTTTTTAGTTTTTCTTTATTTTTTAGTAAATTTTTTCTTTGCAAAAATACATAAAAAAAATAATACCGACCGGCGGACTACTTAATATTTTACAAACGTGAGAATACACAAGACACAACTTTACTGATCAAAAAAAAGCAAAAATCCAAAAAAAAACTCGAGCGGAGAAATTAATCGAATATTGCTACAAAAATGTCGAGGAAATGAGAGCCAAATCACGTGACAGTTGGTAAATTGTTTCGTTGTGTTGCTTGCGTATTATTTGTATACGGCTCGATTTTTCGTTCATCGGGCTGCCCGATGAGACAACACATATTTATTTTAGTACATTATAGAGTTTAGCACACATTTTAATAACACACAAGATAATTTTTTACCTGTTAATTGTTTATTTCAGAATATGTACATTATTTAGGACAAATCTACATATTATATGTATTCCTAATTAAATTATAACTATCAATTTCCAAAAACTATCTAGTATTCAATCTAGTTTAAGTTTAGCACAGGCACAAATCCGATATTATTGTCGTTAAAAATTCATTTTGGAAAAACTAAAATACTCTAGATTATCAACAATTAAAAGTGTCTTGAATATCGATAACAAAGTTTCCTAAACTTTGGAGCATAGCAACAGTATTTTTGATTGTAGAACATTTCAAATTTACTTTCGTTTGCGTGGGAATTTCTTAAAAATATGTATTCAAGCTTAATAAAACGATAGCATATTGATTAATTGTAATTTAAAAATAATTTTAGGTTTTAAAACTTTTACCTGATCAAAAATTGTAAAAATTATAAAATAAAAAAATAATAAAGTTTAAAAAAAAAAAAAATAAATAAAAAAAAGCTTAATAAAACAAAAGTGGATATTCGATTCACGATTTCTGACTCTTACACTTCTTAAATCACGCGACCGTGGTATGATAAAATAGTATAACCTTCAGGGAATCATATAAGAAAGCAATTGATATCGTCAAATTAAAAAATGCTTGTAGTTCAGCAAAAATACCATTTATGCTTACAATCGTTAATTTTAAGAAACCAGGGGTGGGATGTTGTAACATCACAATTTTCGATATTCGATAAATTATCACTTTTGGTATGTTCTACCACTTTCGACAAGCGAAAACTTCGATGTTTCATCACTCATCAAAAATCTGAGTGATACATATGTTTAGACTTCAAGGAAAACAAATATTAATACAATTTAATTAAAATTTATTAATAATAATTTTCAAAAATTAAGAATAAGCTTGTTTATTAATTTATAATATTATAAAAACATATAATATTATTATAAAACAAAGTAAAATTCTGATATGAATTTTGTATATCATATATAGGGTATTAGGTGTCATAAATATTTGTCCCTTAGCATATGACACTCTAAAAATGTATTTTGAGGTTTTGATGATGACGGAACTTTTTATTAATAATAAAACAAACAAAATAACTTCACCAATATTACTTCAATTATTTTTCATACTATTTATGAAAAAATTGTTCATTTATTTATTTAATAAGAATAATAATATTAAAATGTCTCAAAAACAGCTGTCATTTCAAGCAAAAAAAAGTGTTGCAATATACAATTATCGATTATCTGTCGAAAATGATACAACATACCGACTTTCATCACTAGTGATGTGATCATCACTTTCGATAGTATCGATAGTGATGTTACAACATCCCACCCCAGGGTAAGTAGATTAAATAAAACCAAGAGATGCAGGTGGGCTTAATAAATCCATAAAGCTAAAACCATAAAATTTAGACCAAAATCGAAAATTTTCTAAATCCAGAAATTTTATGATGGTGAGCCTATTAAAACCATAAAACTTAGACCTAAATCTAAAATATTCAAATCTCAAAAATTCATGATGGTTAGCATATTAAAACCATAAAATTTAGATCAAAATCAGAAATTTCAAATCCAGAAAATGCATGATGGTTAGTTAGCCTATTAAAACCATAAAATTTAGAATTAAAATCGAAAATTTTCAAATTCAGAAAAAAATTAAAATCCTAAATTTAGACCTAAGTCGAAAATTTTGTAAATCCAGAAAATGCATAATGTTAGCCTATTAAAACCATAAAATTTAGACCAACAATTTTGAGTACGAAATAATGGTTAGCCTATTCAAATCTTAAAATTAAGACCAAAAAACGAAAATCTTCCAAATCCGAAAAATGCATGATAGTCAGCCTGTTAAAACCATAAAATATAGAACTAAAATCGAAAATCTTCCAAATCCGAAAAATGCATGATGCTTAGCATATTAAATCTTAAAATTTAGACCAAAATCTAAAATTATACAAATCCCAAAAATGCATGATGGTTAGCCTATTTAAACCGTAAAATTTAGAACTAAAATCGAAAACCTTCTAAATCCCAAAACTGCATGACGGTTAGTTAGCCTTTTAAAACCATAAAATTTAGACCAACAATTTTGAGTACGAAATCGAACAATAAGAACCAAAGGCGCAAACCATACTTTCTGAATATCCATCTAGTAAAGTAAAAAGAAATTAAATATTAGTGGAGGTTAACACCATTTTAATAATGAAAAAAACTATTTTATCGAAACAACAGACTAAAATTGTTAAATGTCTTTTAGTTTTAAGTCGTTACTCAACTTATTTGATCTTATCCAATTTATGGTTTAATGAGAAAAAATGCAGAGAAAAATTTACTCTACAACTGTAACTTTATACAAAATAATTTTGAAAATTATTTGGTTAAAATGAGTATTAGACAGCTTAAAGCTGTAACGCCTATGAAACGTAGAACGGTGAATTAATATAAGTAGATTATGACGTATAAAAAAACATTTTTAACATGCTCAATTATCCATTATAAAATGATTAAATCTACAGTGAATCCCAAGAAAAAGACTTGTTTTTAATGAAGTAAACAAAATATTTAAGAGCAGGTAAATCCGGATGCAAAACTTTTTTTTCATAAGATTTTATTTAAAACGAGCGAAGGTTTCTCGCTTACTGTTTAATTAGGACAGTGAGCTTGTTTATTTTTTTACACTATTTCCGTGTTTAACTGTCAAATTGCTACTTTTATATTGCGTGGTTCGACTTTATATCGACTTTATATGAAAAAAAAACTATTTGTTGTGATGTAACTCATAATAAAACGATCGTTGTCGGGGGGAATTAACAAGGCTTATGGTCAAGTATATCCAACTAAGTTTGATATCGTTAGAATTACACTTCAGCTTCTGTTGCTAGACATAGGAGGCAACTAAAGTTAGATCACTGGGCTGATACCCGGACCTCTGGTCAAAATAAATAAATCCACTGCGGGTCATAGAATGAAAATAACCTATAGAAAAACGGAACATCGAAAGCACAAAGCTAATTTTAAAATTTTTTTTAGAGTATGGAAGGTCGAAGTACTATGTTTTTGACAGCTAATCAACGAGCGAAGTGTCGTATTTTCTTTAAAAGGGATAACCCTTTAAATTTCCCATAATTATATATAGAAATTCATTTTCCGATCAACTGGGAGGACTATAAAAAGTATGAGATGTTCATGGATTTTGACGATTATCAATGTTTTTTGTAGTTCGATCAGATCTTTCCAGAGTCAAGGCGCTGCTTTGTTTGCTGTACTGTCCTCTTACACTGTCGGTTCTTGATCTCTGCAAGAAGAGCAGAAACCGGTGAAGCGTGTTTGTTGACACTTTACGAGCCAGCAATGGCGTGCAAAAATCGTTTTTTATTAGTAACTGATATTAAAATATTGTTTTAACTTATTTCAGTAGGAAATTGTCTGTCTAGTTGTAAGGACATATTATTAGTTATAGCTCAAAAAATTAATTAAGTGATTTTACCGATTTTAACAATTTTAAATAGCCAAATGATTTTTTTAAAGTTATTAATAGTAGTATGTTTCTATGTTGAGTGCTATCTATCTTATCGGATTTCTAAAAATCCGTTTGAGAGTGAAGAATATGATGATTTGATCGATTTCAGCGGTGAGTGAATAAATTTTGTAGTATCACCGGTGTGCGATGAAGGATACATTTTTGTGGAATTCGGACGAAGCATACGTGTCCAATTTAGTGAATTTGATTTCGTTGTGGTATAGTTATAATTGTGCAAGTGGAACAAACTGAACAATTATGCACGTTAAAGCCTGAACTGATCTGCGCAATAAGTAGAACGATACGGCATCAGTGCTAATTGGAAATTATTTTACTTGTTGTTATTCAATCAATTAGTCAATACAATCGGGAATAACAAACATTTTAAAACTTTATTAATTCACAGATATACAAAACATAAAAAACATAAACCAGATGATCGGCAGACAAAAAGTTAAAAAAAATCATCGCTATTAAATTCAAACGTTAAATTGTCTAAATCACTATCTGTTACCGTAATTATTTTGACACCAGCTGCAGACAGTGCATGTCCACCACTAACATTGTCTTTAAGTTTATACCCAAAATCGATTTTATTATGATCATCATCGTTATCCGTCCATTTTAAAACATTGGCTACACGCTCTAAGGCACAATTTCGTGCATCATATCGTATTATTTCACGACAACATGGACATTTAACGGTTTTTTGTTTCTCCATATACATTTTCATACAATCGCCGCATATACTATGCTTATTTTCGCATGTTATTATTTGTTTGTTGCATAAATCCTCGTAACAAATGACACAAAATAGCGTCTCGATCATTTTATTGTTCAAATCAATCGCCATCTCATTCCATTCGATGCTATGTTGATCGAACGGAAATTCGTCCGTATCGATCCATTCATCTTCCGCGTGCAACACAATATTTACCGTTGTCACATTATTTTTCGTCATCATATCGCAATCATATTGAAAATATGAAATCGGATAAATATCATTGCGGCATTCATTTATTATTGATTCACTTTGTGTTTGACAACCGCCATAGTACATAACCCAGCCGATACATTTTTGGCCAAAACGTATCGTGTAGTTTAAATTATCCGAATCACCAACATGGTAAACACCTAGTAGCATCTCGTCGGATGATTTTTTACGTCGCAAAAACCAATAGAGGCCATGTTCGGAGTAGAGAAGTAACGGTTTTTCATTTTTCGATCTTATCATAAATTCATTAATGTTGAGCTCGATCATATTGGTGGAATTTACTTCGATGATGTGATCACGATGTTTTTGCTCCATATGGTCGAATAAATTGTCAACATGGTCAATCCATTTACATTTGGAGATAAAACAATATGTTGCCATAATTATTATGCTTGTGTTTCGATTTAATGTTAAAATACGACTGAAAAGAAAACCAAATACGAATGGGATCAAATTTTAAACCGTATTTAAAAAAAAAAAGAAACAAATGAAATCGTAAATACGATGATGATCTATGCAGGGTTGGAATACCTTAAAATTTGTTATGGTTCATAAACATATTTCGGTAATGCAATCGGTTCACTATAACAGTGGCGTTGCATGATATCGAATTGAATGTTGAACTCGTTTAATGCTTTGGTCCCAAACATGCTTTACATATTGTTATAAGCAAATTGTAGAAAACAAGTCATTGACTCAATGCCCGCTTAGAGGACTCCAACATTTTAAGTAATAGTATTAACTGTGTACCTTATCTATGACAAATATCATTTCTATCGGTTACTTCACACAGTCAACTGATAATATTGTAATAATTTCGTTTTAGATGATAATGAGTTTATAGGCAGCGAAACAATGGATAGTATGTATCGTAAACTTCCTTTCAACCCTGAAAATGATTCGCAATTTTGGCGTACAAAAGGTCAACAGACTGTGGCAGATCATGTAGCACGAATGAACAAAGTAAATGTGGCAAAAAATGTAATATATTTCATCGGTGATGGGATGTCTTTGGCTACCGTTTCAGCGGCTCGCATTTATTCAGGCCAACTTAAGAATGAGAGGGGCGAAGAAGGGAGTTTATCTTTTGAAAAATTCCCTCATATAGGCTTATCGAAAACATATTGTATCGACAAGCAAGTAGCAGATTCAGCATGTTCGGGAACGGCACTAATGACTGGTGTAAAAAACAACTACCAAGTAATCGGCGTAAATGGTAATGTTAAATTGCACGACTGTGCCGCGGCACAAAATAAACTTAACCATTTAAGTTCCTTTATACAGTGGGCCCAAAATGCAGGCAAAGCCACTGGTATAGTAACAAATGCAGGAATAACAACTGCAACACCGGCTGCAACATATGCTCATGTGGCTAGCCGTAAATATGAATGTGCCGTCGATGTAATGAAGTATCAAAATAATTCACAATGCGAAAATATCGCCCAGCAACTAATTCATCACGACCCTGGAAAAAACTTAAATGTTATTTTTGGAGGGGGCCGAGACAAGTTAGTGAATTATGTGGGAAAAGAACATAAAAATCTTATCAAAGAATGGTTGCAAATGAAAAACGACCAAGGAATATACCTTTCTAATCGGAAAGAGCTTTTATCGATGCAACTATCAAACAATGTAAAACATGTATTGGGAATTTTTAGTGGTTCCAGCTTACCATTTAATTTGCATTCAGATCGTTCGAAATATCCGACCTTAACGGAAATGACATTATCTGCGATAAAGATTTTGGAAAGTTTAAGTACGACAACAGGGTATGTGTTAATGGTGGAGGGAGGACGAATAGATCATGGTCATCATCATACTCGAGCCAATTTAGCCCTGGACGAGACTGTGCAGTTGTCAGAAGCGGTTCAACAAGCAGTTGCTAACGTTAAAATAGAAGAAACATTGGTTGTGGTTACATCAGATCATGGCCATACAATGTCATTTGCTGGATACAATCCACGTGGTGGAAATATATTAGACTTTGAGGAAAGAAGCCGACAAAAAAGTATGTGGAATGATAGTAGTGAATACATTGACTTAATTATAATTTTTGTTAATTTCAGAACCATACACTGTTCTTTCATATGCAAATGGCCCCGGTTTGAGCATTAGCTCATACACAGAGGCTAAAAAAAAAATGGATTCGCGTATGTATGCACCAACCGTAATGGTTTTGATTTATTATTTTGTCTTATTAATTTTTTAGTTAAAGTTAACTATAAATACCCATCAACGGTTTCATTAGGACTTGAAACACATGGTGGCGATGATGTTGGTGTTTTTGCGATCGGTCCATGGTCCCATTTATTTTCGGGTGCCTACGAACAAAATGTGATAGCACAGCTAATAGCGTATGCGGCATGTATTGGTGATGGCATGACTGCGTGCAATGCTAACAAATTGAGTTCTCCACGCGTACAAGAAGTAGTGAAACGTAAAAGGTCTGGCTGTAAAAGGGCTGAACATGTATAAAATGTAATACTAATACTACTTTCCAATTATTAATTTTTTGTGAGTCCGGTTTTACAATTGACAAACTGAACCGACGGTTAAATTGATTTAAATGGCGGTTATTAAAAATCGGGTATACGCAACAATTTACCATCTAATAAATCTCAAAAATGTTTAAATAAAACTATTTTTTAATTTGAGCGGAAATGGCAGTGCTTATACAATTTTTGATTAATTGTTTCCCTTAGTTTTGTTCCGGGTGGTTCTGGGAAAGATGTTCTCAAAAGAGACAATTGTTTATTTGGTTGAAATTGTTGATCCATATTTAGCACCATCTACGAAACGATGTAATTTTATACGAAGTTTTGCGTTTGGTTGTGCATTGTCAATTATTTGTTGCCAGCAATTTTGGAAGCCACACGTCGTAAATCGAGGGTCAAATGGAACGCGATGGTTTAAGAAGTTTGCTAAATACAGCTGGTTTTTTTTCGGTTTAGGCGTTTGGGAAGGCTTGTTACTGTAGTCGGCTTGGTGTCTGAGCCAGTTAATTGATAAGTTTTGTTTTGGTGTGTAGGTTATGTTTGGTGGAAGGTTGGGCTGGTTGTATTGTGCAAAGGTTATGATGTGGATTTAGATTGAGTTGTAGTTGTATTTCGGTTTTGGATTTGCCTGATTTTGGCGGCTGTGCAATGGCAGTTCTTGCAGTGTTATCTACTCCTACATATGTGGTGGCATGTACTCTTTGAACTGATATGCTCATAAGGTCAAACCACTTACTACCAAATATGTTTAGGATTACCTATTGCTATATAGAATGGAAGCCGGTCAATATGATGGCAACTGTTTATTCAATATCGACCTCTAGATGATCTAGAATTCGGAACAGCTGGTAATGGAAATTGGTTAAAGCATAATATAAATACATATAGTACTACCATAATAAGAAAAAAACTGTTTACCCATGATGTTCCAGATGTCGGGGCAATAGAATATCGTCAACATTTAGAATAAATATATGACATTTAGGCGATTATACATTTATAAATATATTGATTATTTTAAAACGATAATAGTAGCGACATCTAGCACGTCAATGGGCTAACATACCATGGTAGTAATATGTGTATTTATATTATGGTTAAAGTCAATTAAGCTAGTTAAAGTTTTGGTGGATTTTTCCATTGGTATAATATTGAAAGCAGGCTCACATATAATGGTATATCCCGAACCTTAATCGACTTTAAAGTTGTGTCGTTTATTATTAATGAGAGCAAAAGTATACATTTTTACTGCGGGAAGTGGAGATACCAGCTTCGCAGCATAAAACCAACGTTAATTATTTTTCTCTTTGTTATATGACAAATCTTTTGAATATGGCCGGTTATGTTACAAAACGAGGAAACGCTTGATCGAAACCTACAGGTGGTTCTCAGATGATTATCACCACAACTTTTGTAATGGATGTGCGTATGCTTTGTTTTATAAAACCAATTTGTGAAAATGTATGTATATAAGGTAGCCGTATTAATCTATCAATTAAGGTATCATTCATCACAATCAGGCTACTATTACGTTTTGTATTAATTTTAATTTAAAAAAAAAATCTTAAATTTACAAAGGCTAACCCCTTTGCTGATTTTTTGGCATAAAAATTATTTGTTGAAATGTACACATATTTTGATGCAGTATTTTTACTCATGACCAGAGCTTTTGATTAAGGTATCATTTATCAAAATCGGGCTACTATTACGTTTTGTATTAATTTTATTTTTTAAAAAAAATTCTTAAATTTGCAAAGGCTAACTCCTTTGCTGATTTTTTGGCATAAAAATTATTTGTTGAAATGTACACATATTTTGATGCAGTATTTTTACTCATGACCAGAGCTTTTAATTAAGGTATCATTCATCACAATCGGGCTACTATTACGTTTTGTATTAATTTTAATTTAAAAAAAAAATTCTTAAATTTACAAAGGCTAACCCCTTTTGCTGATTTTTTGGCATAAAAATTATTTGTTGAAATGTACACATATTTTGATGCAGTATTTTTACTCATGACCAGAGCTTTTGATTAAGGTATCATTTATCAAAATCGGGCTACTATTACGTTTTGTATTAATTTTATTTTTTAAAAAAAATTCTTAAATTTGCAAAGGCTAACTCCTTTGCTGATTTTTTGGCATAAAAATTATTTGTTGAAATGTACACATATTTTGATGCAGTATTTTAACTCATAACCAGAGCTTTTAATTAAGGTATCATTCATCAAAATCGGGCTACTATTACGTTTTGTATTAATTTTAATTTAAAAAAAAATTCTTAAATTTACAAAGGCTAACCCCTTTGCTGATTTTTTGGCATAAAAATTATTTGTTGAAATGTACACATATTTTGATGCAGTATTTTAACTCATAACCAGAGCTTTTAATTAAGGTATCATTCATCAAAATCGGGCTACTATTACGTTTTGTATTAATTTTAATTTAAAAAAAAATTCTTAAATTTACAAAGGCTAACCCCTTTGCTGATTTTTTGGCATACAAATTATTTGTTGAAATGTACACATATTTTGATGCAGTATTTTTACTCATGACCAGAGCTTTTAATTAAGGTATCATTCATCACAATCGGGCTACTATTACGTTTTGTATTAATTTTAATTTAAAAAAAAATTCTTAAATTTGCAAAGGCTAACTCCTTTGCTGATTTTTTGGCATAAAAATTATTTGTTGAAATGTACACATATTTTGATGCAGTATTTTAACTCATAACCAGA
This sequence comes from Tipula confusa, assembly GCA_963556175.1. Classification (NCBI taxonomy): domain Eukaryota; kingdom Metazoa; phylum Arthropoda; class Insecta; order Diptera; family Tipulidae; genus Tipula; species Tipula confusa. Next base: position 20,664,874 of record OY744477.1, on the reverse strand, counting down.
GCTTTTAATTAAGGTATCATTCATCAAAATCGGGCTACTATTACGTTTTGTATTAATTTTAATTTAAAAAAAAATTCTTAAATTTACAAAGGCTAACCCCTTTGCTGATTTTTTGGCATAAAAATTATTTGTTGAAATGTACACATATTTTGATGCAGTATTTTTACTCATGACCAGAGCTTTTGATTAAGGTATCATTTATCAAAATCGGGCTACTATTACGTTTTGTATTAATTTTATTTTTTAAAAAAAATTCTTAAATTTGCAAAGGCTAACTCCTTTGCTGATTTTTTGGCATAAAAATTATTTGTTGAAATGTACACATATTTTGATGCAGTATTTTAACTCATAACCAGAGCTTTTAATTAAGGTATCATTCATCAAAATCGGGCTACTATTACGTTTTGTATTAATTTTAATTTAAAAAAAAATTCTTAAATTTACAAAGGCTAACCCCTTTGCTGATTTTTTGGCATACAAATTATTTGTTGAAATGTACACATATTTTGATGCAGTATTTTTACTCATGACCAGAGCTTTTAATTAAGGTATCATTCATCACAATCGGGCTACTATTACGTTTTGTATTAATTTTAATTTAAAAAAAAATTCTTAAATTTGCAAAGGCTAACTCCTTTGCTGATTTTTTGGCATAAAAATTATTTGTTGAAATGTACACATATTTTGATGCAGTATTTTTACTTATGACCGGAGCTTTTAATTAAGGTATCATTCATCACAATCGGGCTACTATTACGTTTTGTATTAATTTTAATTTAAAAAAAAATTCTTAAATTTGCAAAGGCTAACCCCTTTGCTGATTTTTTGGCATACAAATTATTTGTTGAAATGTACACATATTTTGATGCAGTATTTATACTCATGGCCAGAGCTTTTGATTAAGGTATCATTTATCAAAATCGGGCTACTATTACGTTTTGTATTAATTTTAATTTAAAAAAAAATTCTTAAATTTACAAAGGCTAACCCCCTTGCTGATTTTTTGGCATAAAAATTATTTGTTGAAATGTACACATATTTTGATGCAGTATTTTTACTCATGACCAGAGCTTTTAATTAAGGTATCATTTATCAAAATCGGGCTACTATTACGTTTTGTATTAATTTTAATTTAAAAAAATTCTTAAATTTACAAAGGCTAACCCCTTTGCTGATTTTTTGGCATAAAAATTATTTGTTGAAATGTACAAATATTTTGATGCAGTATTTTTACTCATGACCAGAGCTTTTAATTAAGGTATCATTCATCACAATCGGGCTACTATTACGTTTTGTATTAATTTTAATTTAAAAAAAAATTCTTAAATTTGCAAAGGCTAACCCCTTTGCTGATTTTTTGGCATACAAATTATTTGTTGAAATGTACACATATTTTGATGCAGTATTTTTACTCATGACCAGAGCTTTTAATTAAGGTATCATTTATCAAAATCGGGCTACTATTACGTTTTGTATTAATTTTATTTTTTAAAAAAAATTCTTAAATTTGCAAAGGCTAACCCCTTTGCTGATTTTTGGCATAAAAATTATTTGTTGAAATGTACACATATTTTGATGCGGTATTTTAACTCATAACCAGAGCTTTTAATTAAGGTATCATTCATCAAAATCGGGCTACTATTACGTTTTGTATTAATTTTAATTTAAAAAAAAATTCTTAAATTTGCAAAGGCTAACCCCTTTGCTGATTTTTTGGCATAAAAATTATTTGTTGAAATGTACAAATATTTTGATGCAGTATTTTTACTCATGACTTAAATTTACAAAGGCTAACCCCTTTTGCTGATTTTTTGGCATAAAAATTATTTGTTGAAATGTACACATATTTTGATGCAGTATTTTTACTCATGACTTAAATTTACAAAGGCTAACCCCTTTTGCTGATTTTTTGGCATAAAAATTATTTGTTGAAATGTACACATATTTTGATGCAGTATTTTTACTTATGACCGGAGCTTTTAATTAAGGTATCATTCATCACAATCGGGCTACTATTACGTTTTGTATTAATTTTAATTTAAAAAAAAATTCTTAAATTTGCAAAGGCTAACCCCTTTGCTGATTTTTTGGCATACAAATTATTTGTTGAAATGTACACATATTTTGATGCAGTATTTTTACTTATGACCAGAGCTTTTAATTAATGTATCATTCATCACAATCGGGCTACTATTACGTTTTATATTAATTTTTATTTAAAAAAAAATCTTAAATTTGCAAAGGCTAACCCCTTTGCTGCTTTTTTGGCATAAAAATTATTTGTTGAAATGTACACATATTTTGATGCAGTATTTTTACTCATGACCAGAGCTTTTAATTAAGGTATCATTCATCACAATCGGGCTACTATTACGTTTTGTATTAATTTTAATTTAAAAAAAAATCTTAAATTTGCAAAGGCTAACAACCCCTTTGCTGATTTTTTGGCATAAAAATTATTTGTTGAAATGTACACATATTTTGATGCAGTATTTTTACTTATGACCAGAGCTTTTAATTAATGTATCATTCATCACAATCGGGCTACTATTACGTTTTATATTAATTTTAATTTAAAAAAAAATCTAAATTTGCAAAGGCTAACCCCTTTGCTGCTTTTTTGGCATAAAAATTATTTGTTGAAATGTACACATATTTTGATGCAGTATTTTTACTTATGACCGGAGCTTTTAATTAAGGTATCATTCATCACAATCGGGCTACTATTACGTTTTGTATTAATTTTAATTTAAAAAAAAATTCTTAAATTTGCAAAGGCTAACCCCTTTGCTGATTTTTTGGCATACAAATTATTTGTTGAAATGTACACATATTTTGATGCAGTATTTTTACTCATGACCAGAGCTTTTAATTAAGGTATCATTTATCAAAATCGGGCTACTATTACGTTTTGTATTAATTTTTATTTAAAAAAAAATTCTTAAATTTGCAAAGGCTAACCCCTTTGCTGCTTTTTTGGCATAAAAATTATTTGTTGAAATGTACACATATTTTGATGCAGTATTTTTACTCATGACTAGAGCTTTTAATTAAGGTATCATTCATCATAATCGGGCTACTATTACGTTTTGTATTAATTTTAATTTAAAAAAAAATCTTAAATTTGCAAAGGCTAACAACCCCTTTGCTGATTTTTTGGCATAAAAATTATTTGTTGAAATGTACACATATTTTAATTTAAAAAAAAATTCTTAAATTTACAAAGGCTAACCCCTTTGCTGATTTTTTGGCATAAAAATTATTTGTTGAAATGTACACATATTTTGATGCAGTATTTTTACTCATGACCAGAGCTTTTAATTAAGGTATCATTCATCAAAATCGGGCTACTATTACGTTTTGTATTAATTTTAATTTAAAAAAAAAATTCTTAAATTTACAAAGGCTAACCCCTTTGCTGATTTTTTGGCATACAAATTATTTGTTGAAATGTACACATATTTTGAAGCAGGAATTTTACTCATGACCAGAGCTTTTAATTAAGGTATCATTCATCACAATCGGGCTACTATTACGTTTTGTATTAATTTTAATTTAAAAAAAAATTCTTAAATTTACAAAGGCTAACCCCTTTGCTGATTTTTTGGCATACAAATTATTTGTTGAAATGTACACATATTTTGATGCAGTATTTTTACTCATGACTAGAGCTTTTAATTAAGGTATCATTCATCACAATCGGGCTACTATTACGTTTTGTATTAATTTTAATTTAAAAAAAAATCTTAAATTTGCAAAGGCTAACAACCCCTTTGCTGATTTTTTGGCATAAAAATTATTTGTTGAAATGTACACATATTTTAATTTAAAAAAAAATTCTTAAATTTACAAAGGCTAACCCCTTTGCTGATTTTTTGGCATAAAAATTATTTGTTGAAATGTACACATATTTTGATGCAGTATTTTTACTCATGACCAGAGCTTTTAATTAAGGTATCATTCATCAAAATCGGGCTACTATTACGTTTTGTATTAATTTTAATTTAAAAAAAAAATTCTTAAATTTACAAAGGCTAACCCCTTTGCTGATTTTTTGGCATACAAATTATTTGTTGAAATGTACACATATTTTGAAGCAGGAATTTTACTCATGACCAGAGCTTTTAATTAAGGTATCATTCATCACAATCGGGCTACTATTACGTTTTGTATTAAATTTAATTTTAAAAAAATTCGTAAATTTACAAAGGCTAATAACCCCTTTGCTGATTTTTTGGCATAAAAATTATTTGTTGAAATGTACACATATTTTGATGCAGTATTTTTACTCATGACCAGAGCTTTTAATTAAGGTATCATTCATCACAATCGGGCTACTATTACGTTTTGTATTAATTTTAATTTAAAAAAAAATCTTAAATTTGCAAAGGCTAACAACCCCTTTGCTGATTTTTTGGCATAAAAATTATTTGTTGAAATGTACACATATTTTGATGCAGTATTTTTACTCATGACCAGAGCTTTTAATTAAGGTATCATTCATCACAATCGGGCTACTATTACGTTTTGTATTAATTTTTATTTAAAAAAAAATCTTAAATTTGCAAAGGCTAACCCCTTTGCTGCTTTTTTGGCATAAAAATTATTTGTTGAAATGTACACATATTTTGATGCAGTATTTTTACTCATGACCAGAGCTTTTAATTAAGGTATCATTCATCACAATCGGGCTACTATTACGTTTTGTATTAATTTTAATTTAAAAAAAAATCTTAAATTTGCAAAGGCTAACAACCCCTTTGCTGATTTTTTGGCATAAAAATTATTTGTTGAAATGTACACATATTTTGATGCAGTATTTTTACTTATGACCAGAGCTTTTAATTAATGTATCATTCATCACAATCGGGCTACTATTACGTTTTATATTAATTTTAATTTAAAAAAAAATCTAAATTTGCAAAGGCTAACCCCTTTGCTGCTTTTTTGGCATAAAAATTATTTGTTGAAATGTACACATATTTTGATGCAGTATTTTTACTCATGACTAGAGCTTTTAATTAAGGTATCATTCATCATAATCGGGCTACTATTACGTTTTGTATTAATTTTAATTTAAAAAAAAATCTTAAATTTGCAAAGGCTAACAACCCCTTTGCTGATTTTTTGGCATAAAAATTATTTGTTGAAATGTACACATATTTTAATTTAAAAAAAAATTCTTAAATTTACAAAGGCTAACCCCTTTGCTGATTTTTTGGCATAAAAATTATTTGTTGAAATGTACACATATTTTGATGCAGTATTTTTACTCATGACCAGAGCTTTTAATTAAGGTATCATTCATCAAAATCGGGCTACTATTACGTTTTGTATTAATTTTAATTTAAAAAAAAAATTCTTAAATTTACAAAGGCTAACCCCTTTGCTGATTTTTTGGCATACAAATTATTTGTTGAAATGTACACATATTTTGAAGCAGGAATTTTACTCATGACCAGAGCTTTTAATTAAGGTATCATTCATCAAAATCGGGCTACTATTACGTTTTGTATTAATTTTAATTTAAAAAAAAAATTCTTAAATTTACAAAGGCTAACCCCTTTGCTGATTTTTTGGCATACAAATTATTTGTTGAAATGTACACATATTTTGATGCAGTATTTTTACTCATGACCAGAGCTTTTAATTAAGGTATCATTCATCACAATCGGGCTACTATTACGTTTTGTATTAATTTTAATTTAAAAAAAAATTCTTAAATTTACAAAGGCTAACCCATTTGCTGATTTTTTGGCATACAAATTATTTGTTGAAATGTACACATATTTTGATGCAGTATTTTTACTCATGACCAGAGCTTTTAATTAAGGTATCATTCATCACAATCGGGCTACTATTACGTTTTGTATTAATTTTAATTAAAAAAAAAAATCTTAAATTTACAAAGGCTAACCCCTTTGCTGATTTTTTGGCATAAAAATTATTTGTTGAAATGTACACATATTTTGATGCAGTATCTTTACTTATGACCAGAGCTTTTAATTAAGGTATCATTCATCAAAATCGGGCTACTATTATGTTTTGTATTAATTTTAATTAAAAAAAAAAATCTTAAATTTACAAAGGCTAACCCCTTTGCTGATTTTTTGGCATAAAAATTATTTGTTGAAATGTACACATATTTTGATGCAGTATTTTTACTCATGACCAGAGCTTTTAATTAAGGTATCATTCATCACAATCGGGCTACTATTACGTTTTGTATTAAATTTAATTTTAAAAAAATTCGTAAATTTACAAAGGCTAATAACCCCTTTGCTGATTTTTTGTATTAAATTTAATTTTAAAAAAATTCGTAAATTTACAAAGGCTAATAACCCCTTTGCTGATTTTTTGGCATACAAATTATTTGTTGAAATGTAGACATATTTTGATGCAGTATTTTTACTCATGACCAGAGCTTTTAATTAAGGTATCATTCATCAAAATCGGGCTACTATTACGTTTTGTATTAATTTTAATTTAAAAAAATTCGTAAATTTACAAAGGCTAATAACCCCTTTGCTGATTTTTTGGCATACAAATTATTTGTTGAAATGTACACATATTTTGATGCAGTATTTTTACTCATGACCAGAGCTTTTAATTAAGGTATCATTCATCAAAATCGGGCTACTATTACGTTTTGTATTAATTTTAATTTAAAAAAAAATTCTTAAATTTACAAAGGCTAACCCCTTTGCTGATTTTTTGGCATAAAAATTATTTGTTGAAATGTACACATATTTTGATGCAGTATTTTAACTCATAACCAGAGCTTTTAATTAAGGTATCATTCATCAAAATCGGGCTACTATTACGTTTTGTATTAATTTTAATTTAAAAAAAAATTCTTAAATTTACAAAGGCTAACCCCTTTGCTGATTTTTTGGCATACAAATTATTTGTTGAAATGTACACATATTTTGATGCAGTATTTTTACTCATGACCAGAGCTTTTAATTAAGGTATCATTCATCACAATCGGGCTACTATTACGTTTTGTATTAAATTTAATTTTAAAAAAATTCGTAAATTTACAAAGGCTAATAACCCCTTTGCTGATTTTTTGGCATACAAATTATTTGTTGAAATGTACACATATTTTGATGCAGTATCTTTACTTATGACCAGAGCTTTTAATTAAGGTATCATTCATCAAAATCGGGCTACTATTATGTTTTGTATTAATTTTAATTTAAAAAAAAAATCTTAAATTTACAAAGGCTAACCCCTTTGCTGATTTTTTGGCATAAAAATTATTTGTTGAAATGTACACATATTTTGATGCAGTATTTTTACTCATGACCAGAGCTTTTAATTAAGGTATCATTCATCACAATCGGGCTACTATTACGTTTTGTATTAAATTTAATTTTAAAAAAATTCGTAAATTTACAAAGGCTAATAACCCCTTTGCTGATTTTTTGGCATACAAATTATTTGTTGAAATGTACACATATTTTGATGCAGTATTTTTACTCATGACCAGAGCTTTTAATTAAGGTATCATTCATCACAATCGGGCTACTATTACGTTTTGTATTAATTTTAATTTAAAAAAATTCGTAAATTTACAAAGGCTAACCCCTTTGCTGATTTTTTGGCATAAAAATTATTTGTTGAAATGTACACATATTTTGATGCAGTATCTTTACTTATGACCAGAGCTTTTAATTAAGGTATCATTCATCAAAATCGGGCTACTATTATGTTTTGTATTAATTTTAATTTAAAAAAAAAATCTGAAATTTACAAAGGCTAACCCCTTTGCTGATTTTTTGGCATAAAAATTATTTGTTGAAATGTACACATATTTTGATGCAGTATTTTTACTCATGACCAGAGCTTTTAATTAAGGTATCATTCATCACAATCGGGCTACTATTACGTTTTGTATTAATTTTAATTTAAAAAAAAAATTCTTAAATTTACAAAGGCTAACCCCTTTGCTGATTTTTTGGCATAAAAATTATTTGTTGAAATGTACACATATTTTGATGCAGTATTTTTACTTATGACCGGAGCTTTTAATTAAGGTATCATTCATCACAATCGGGCTACTATTACGTTTTGTATTAATTTTAATTTAAAAAAAAAATCTTAAATTTACAAAGGCTAACCCCTTTTCTGATTTTTTGGCATAAAAATTATTTGTTGAAATGTACACATATTTTGATGCAGTATTTTTACTCATGACCAGAGCTTTTAATTAAGGTATCATTCATCAAAATCGGGCTACTATTACGTTTTGTATTAATTTTAATTTAAAAAAAAATTCTTAAATTTACAAAGGCTAACCCCTTTGCTGATTTTTTGGCATAAAAATTATTTGTTGAAATGTACACATATTTTGATGCAGGTTTTTTAACTTATGACCGGAGCTTTTAATTAAGGTATCATTCATCAAAATGGGACCACTATTACGTGTGTTATTGACTCTTCATTCATTTCTGTAAATTTATAAAGGCTTAACCCTTTCAGAATTTTTTGTGCTTAAAAATGATGGCGTCATGATAGCTTATTCTTCGGTCATTATGACCGAAAATATGATGCATTTGTGAATGCATTTGGTGGTAGAAGTCGCATCAATGTTACTTTATTGTTTAATGTGCTCTTTCCATGATGACTTTTCAATACATTCCATGCTGTTATTCCTGTTTTCAATGAACGAATATGACACAATTGACTATTATCTACAAATGACACAATCTAAAGAAATTCATCTTCATTTTTTATGTTGTTTGAGACGAACAAAGTTTTTTTTCGTACTGGTACTCGGCTTGGAGAATCCATCAACTAAAAATTTCTTTGTAATTTAAATTCTGTTGGTTTCCAGATCATTAACATTGGATTCCGCGACCTTGAAAACTTCCAGCTTTGGAACGTTTGAGAAAAAGAGTGTCTTCACTTTTATTCGCAAGTAGTGCTGCAATGACCAGTGTCTAAAGCAATGACCAGTGAACGATTACGTCTCCAAAAGCATTAAAGTTCTAGCAATTGTTGCAGGGTAGATGTAAATCTACCCTCAGCTCCTGCTACACTTATAGTATGTTTTAATGTTTTAAACCCAATTTTTACCTTATTCATTCGGTAGTCTTCGGCAGGAGTTTCTCTTATATATTTTATTATGTATTGGACTATTTGAGCATTTGATTCTGATGGCTTATACCAATCTAAAGATTGAAGTTCTTTAATAAAGGCAATAAGTTTTGAAAATATGTTTATTATAATATTATTATTAATAGCGAGAGGAAGGGAGACTTGAAACTCCAGACGCGTCCCCAGGTGGTGGGTTAGGGGAATACTCGTGAGCTATCCTTAGAATTCGGATGCTGGCCCTATGGATTCTGGGGAGAGCCAAACATTACATGAAAAAAATAATCCAATGATTATTCTATATTGCGAGCAGCTGGATCTAGCGAAATAATTTTGTATCTAGAAATAGAAAATAAGGATCTCTGAGGGAGGTTACAGCAAATGGAGCAAAAGATTATAAAGTGACGAGACAAATCGTTGGAGAATCAAGGTTAATGATGCGAAATCTACTTATATTAAATTTTACATATCAAGTCTCTATGGTAAGCCAAGTGCGAGATGAGCATCGCCTCAGTTGTAATAAAAAAATAAAAATAAATAAATAAGCAAGACTTGTTCTTATCATCGAATAGCAGAATAAGCAAAACACCCTTTCTGAGTAATTTTTAAATTCCTTTACTTCGCGCCATTTAATAAATTCATTACAAGCCATTTCATACAATAACAGGGACACTATTTTTTCTCAGACTTCATTTTCATCACAATTTTCACTCATTATTCTCATATTTTGACTTTTTCCATTGCATTTGTTTACTAATCGATTGTTTTCCTTATCCGTGACAACGTATGTCCAATCGACTATTATTATATGAGCTTCTTTTAATCCGCTGACGTGTTGGGCTATAATCTTGAACTGCAATTTTATGAAATCGAGCATTAGTAAAACGAATTTTAGTTATTTAATTTTTTTAAATATTTGGTGTATTTTTTCATTTTATTTTGTATAAATAATTTTTAAAAACTTACACGGACATATTTGTTTAATATTTTTTTTTTAAATTTATAATTAATATTTATAATAATTAAATTGTTTTCTTTTAATTTCTATATTACTATTTTTTTTAATTAATTTTTTCAAATTTATTATAATTAAAACTTTTATGTTTGTTTTATAAATAATATAATATAATGTATATATATATATATATATATATATATATATATATATATATATATATATATATATATATATATATATATATATATATATATATATATATATATATATATATATATATATATATAAATATATACCTATATACTTTTTTGTTTGTACCTACTTATTTCCATTTCATTTTTTTTAAATTTAAATTAAATTAAATTAATTATAGTTGTAGTTGTTTAATAGAAATAAAATTATAAAAAAAAAAATATATATTTTAATCGAAATTAGAAAAATAATTAAGCATTTATACGGTTTTATATAATAATATTATACAGAATGTGTAGTTAATTAATTTTTTTTACAATTTACAAAAATAATTAAAATTAAAATTTTAACTAATTTATTAACTATTTTTTTAAATGTTTTAAATTAAATTATGTTACGCAAAAATGTTAAATATACAGGAATGACTAGATATTGGCTATAAAATGGCTATTATTTTGTTTGTTGTTATATGTTTGTTTGTTATTATTTTATTTATTCATGGCATATTTAATTATTTTCATTTGTCGGACATTTTATTTTTTAAATTGATATTTATATTTGCACAAAATTGCTGTGAAAATTATAATAAAAATCGAAAACATAATTTAATTTTACTTAAGCTAAAAACTCGCGTAAATTTTTTTGTTCCAAAATACATTAATTAATTTATATAAATAGAATTATAAAACATAATTATTTTTTTTTAAAAGCCATAATAATAATTTTTTTTGTTTTAATTAAATTTTTTTTTTATATAATTTTTTAGACGCAACCTCATTAAATTCTTAATTTAGTATTTATTTTTGTTGTGTTTTTAAATGGAAGGCACTTTCCACTTGACTTTGTTTAAATAAGTTGTTTAATTTATTTTTTTAATTTATTATTTATTTGTTTTTGAACACACAGGCCAAGACGTTTTTTTTTTCTAAATTAAATATATAAAAATATTTATTTTATTTTTTTGTTTAATTCACATATTTAAATTTTTTTGTATAGCCTAAATTAAATTTTCCTAAAAAGTTTTTTTTTTTAATTTTTATTTACATTATAATTTTAAGTAGTATAATATGTGAATTACATTTATTTATTTCCAAAAATATGTTTCTAACGAGGTTGTGTCTTTATATAATTTAATTAATTAATTTAAAAATAAAAATTATAGAAGGCAAATTGTGTGTTTTTTTAATACGTTTTTTTTTTAAATTATTAGCAAATTTTAATAATTTTGTACATTTTTTCTTATGAATTAGCATAAAATTTTGAATAATTTTTTTTATTTATCTAAATTATTTGTTAAATTTTTCTTTTTTTTTTAAATTTTGGTTCATTTGATTAATTTTTTATCACATTTTAATTTTGTTATTTTATTATTATGTTTTTGTTCCGAAAAGTATGTTCTGGAGATGGATTTAGTGTTGTGCGACCATCAATAAGTTGCACCGAAGAATTTAAAATTGGTTTTGGATTAGGTGGAATGGAAATGCAGCAAAAATTTTGTAGAAAATATTTTAAAAAAATTATAAATAAATTAAATTTTTTGCATTAGAAAATAGAAATGCTTAAGGCACTTACATGTCAAATAAAATTATTATGTTACGATTTAAAAAAAAATATGGGTCACTACGAAAAGCAAATTGGGTTGGTGCAAACGTCCGCATATAATCGTAAATACCATCTCCAAAATTGGGTCTAAAAAATGTTTCCAAAAAAAAACTCGAAGGATCATAAGAAAATGTATTGTTTTTATCTTGCTTTATGTTTGTGTTGGTTGTTTATTTATTGTTAAAAACATAAAATAATTTCTATTGCCCGTTTTTATTTTTATATATTCATGTCGTAGGTTTTATAATTTTTTATTTTAAATATTTATATTATTTATATGTAACAATTAATAATTTTATCAAATATGAATACTGTGAAATTTCAAAATAAAAAAAATAATAAATTATAGTAATGTAAATTGTAATATTACCTTAGGTGGCGTCCCGTGGTAATAAACGCGGGCCGAAAAATGGTTAACATAAATATCCCAATATTACAGTATGTATAGTGCCTATTCAATCTATCAACAAATTGAAATCTTTATTCGTATGGATGGTTTCGGAAATAAAAAAAAAAAAAAACGCGCATGTTTTACATGTTTAAAACAATTTGAACATAATACATGCACCAATTACAAAGATCTGTCATCGATACATTAAAAATATCGGAAATTTTAGTTTTACGTTGTCACATGGACGTAGTTATGGAATTGTATTGTAATGTCATGTGAACGCGGTAAACTAATAAAGAAGTAGTCTTGGAAGACTTGGACAGATACTCAACAAGACACCACGTGTATTTATTATTGTATGTATGTTACATGGTGCCGAAACCCGGGACAAAATTATAAAAATATTTTTGTAATTTGTACATTAATTTAATAATAAGAATAAAAATAAAAGTGATGTAATACATAAAAATAAAATAACATAAAAAAAGGGGGCCTTAACAAGAGACTATTTTTATAACACAACAACCAAATGAAATACACGTGTCGCAATTATTTTAGAGGTTATGAAATTAATAACAGCAGAAAGCAAGCTTTATCGTGGTGAAATAATAATTAATGATAATAAGTAAATAATGATTTAGATATGGCACAATAATGGGCCGTGTGGATTGAGGACTACGAAAACTTTTTCATTGCGATAAAAATTGGCGTAGAAGAGGAAACAGTTCAAATAGCCAATTTCAAAACAGTAATTTTACGTGAAGCGGTGAAAGTAATAAACAACCTAAGTTTAACAGCCGAAGAAAAAAAGAAGTTAAATTCAATAAAAGATAAACTGGCTGACCACTTTGAACCAGCAAAAAACAAGACTTACGAAAGGTGCCAATTTCACAGAATCAAACAACAACTAAACGAATCATTTGAAGATTTCCTACAAAAATTAAGAACACAAGTGAAAAAATGTAGTTAGTTACAAACCAAATGCAGTGGATGAGTTTATAACGGACCAAATTGTTCAGGGCATAAATTCGGAGGATGCAATACGCCAAAAACTATGGATAGACGACGAGTTATCATTAGAGAAAGTTAAGAAAATTTGCAGGACAGCTGAACAAGCCAATCGAAACACTAGTTGGAGCACCAAATCAACAGTCATCAAACGAGTGGGATAAGCAACCACAGCATACTAGGTCAGGAAGATTGGTACAACCAATCGTTCGTTACGATGATGAATTTTAAATAAAAGAAAAAGGGAGATGTCACATGGACGTAGTTACGAATACGGTAAACACGATCTTAGACAGTTACTCAACAAGAAACCACGTGTATTATTATTGTATGTATGTTACATACGTCACTATCATATATATTATATATATATATATATATATATATATATATATATATATATATATATATATATATATATATATATATATATATATATATATATTATATATATATATATATATATATATATATATATATATATATATATATATATATATATATATATATATATAAAATATAAACCACGAGATGGTGAATTAAAAGACAAACCAGATAATGTTAAGTCAGCGAATTTGGCTAAATGTTTTAACTGCAATAGTATTGATCATATGAGATCAGCGTGGGAAAAAGGTGTTTCGTATGTAGTGAGCTTAAACATGAGTCTAAATTTTATTCAAAAAGGAAAACACAAGAAAGCATACAAACCGATAGGAGGAACATGACATCAGGTGCATTTACTTCAACGCGTGATGTGAGATTTTTGTCAAATAATAGCTACAAAACTGTTGCAATAGTAGCACCAAACTTAACAAAAAGTATTGAATGTTTCATGACACAGGTAGCAAGATATCTGCGATGAGGAAAGATCCTTACACAAGAGATCACATTTCACAAGAGATCACACTTGATCCTGAGATTCTAACGGGGTTTGCGGTAACGAAAATCGAAAATTTTCATCGATGTCAATGATGATGATTCTGATAATGTTTTAAGTGAGGTAATTTTGATTGTATTACGAGGCGTTTCTCATATAATGAAATCGACCGGCCAATTTAGAGAAGACTATATTGCGAATCATGAATTTTCGGATCATATGATAAAATAAATCCTTTAAACGAAACAGGCAATAATTGTGCCGACATAAGCATGTTACAGTGCTTTATGTTGGATGAGACCCAAAGGTCATCGGATGATATCGAGTTAGAACATATCCAAAATAGAGCTACTCGATTCAAAATCATCAGTCTGATCGATGAATATAAACGACAGAAGACCATTAAATCTGACCGAGCAATTGGCGCAGTGGTTAAAGCTGCGGTGTTTGGGACGGGAGGTACCGGGTTCGAATCCCAACGGGGGAGGGTTGCTAAAGGGATTTTTCATCACTTGATTTCGATCGGTGATGACGATGAACACAACTATGACCCCCTGTTGGAGTGCAGAATCCATGGGCCGAACCATCGTCCATGTCAGTACAGGCTGGCTGGAGCAATGCAATGTGCAGATGGATTTAAAATCGAACCTGTATTCGTGCGTCCTCAATTTGGCTGGTGACGGCGTAAGGTAGGACGTTAAAAATTAACTGCGAAAGAGTTGGGAGAGCTTCGGCCCCAGAACAGATTGCAGAGGTCAGAAACAAAAAAAAAAAAAAAAAAAAAAAAAAACCATTAAATCTGAAGTTAAAATGAGAATAATTTTGGAGGATGAGAAGCCTGTTTATTGTAGGCCTAGAAAGACATCAATTTTAGAGCAAGAAGTAATCGATGGCCAAATGGAAGAATGGCTAAATTATGGAATTTTGAAGCCTAGCGTGTCGAATTATTCAAGTCCTGTGATACTAGTTGATAAAAAAGTTGGAATAAAACGGCTATGCGTTGATTCCAGGACACTTAGCAAGAAAATGGTCAAAGATACCCATTATCTCTAATAAATCAGTAAATCGATAAACTGGCGGATGCAACTCGACGTTGGATTTGACCAATGGATTTTTCCACGTGTCCGTTTCAAAAGGGAGTCAAAAATATTTGAGCATTGTGACACATCAAGGGCAATACGAATTTCAAAAAGCGCCTTTTAGATTCTGTAGTTCACACGTCTACAACGTACTTGATACGATGATATTGTTGTACATGGAATCGATGAAAAAGACGCCTTGCAAAATTTTAAAGACACACTCCACGTTGTTTGAAATGCCAGATTAGATATAAAATGGAAGAAGTGTCAGATAATGCAGCGGAAAATTTAATATCTTGGGCATTTGATTAAAAACGGTAATATTCGACCTTCGACTGAAAGAATAAAGGCAGTGATGATATTTCCAAAAATTTGTACACGAGTACGCTAAAATTCAACAAGATTATATTACCAGAATTTTGGCAAAATCCACCATGTCTCAATCTAATCCTGTTGCGACACCATTCGACATAAACGTCACGCTAGACAAAAATATGCAGCTTAGGGTACGCGACCTGATATTGCCTACGCAGTGAATTTGGTGAGTCGTTTTACCAATATTCCCGGCAAGCTACATTGGATTGCAGTGAAATGGATTTCCGTTATTTGAAAGTCACAGTAGGTACGAAGCTGGAATATCGGAAATCAGAATTGGAAAATATTACTGGATTTAGTGATGCACACTGGGCGAGTGATCTTGATTACAGAAAATCCACCACTGGTTATATTTTTGTCAAAGATGGTGGAACAATTACATGGTCATCACGCAAGCAAAAACTGTTGCTCTTTCTTCAACTGAAGCCAAATATAAAGCTGTCTCGGCAGCCTGTCAAGAAGCACTATGGCTTCGAAAATTGAACGTGGAACTCAGCAGACTGAGTGCGATTCCGATCTTCTGTGACAGTCAAAGCGCAATAAATCTTTTGATGACTGATTCCTACCATCCTCGTACAAAACACATCGATGTCAGGCATCATTTTGTAACAGTGAAAGTAGTAGCATCACAGAGAAAAAATGGGACTCAAACTAGTCTAAATTCAAGTGGGAGTGTTGGTATATAGGGTGAATTTATGTTTGTTAGTTGGGACATATGATCGATTGAGTTATAGGCAACACTGTATTAAAAATAAAATAGATTGTCACTTCCGTTGAATGTACCAAAATTCTGTTTCCAACACTACTGATGGCCGTTGGGTATTTAAAACAAAACGAGATGCAACAGGAAAACTAAAGCCCACTGTCATTAAGGGATGCTCGCAAAGAAGGGTCATACATTATAATAAGATATTTGCTCCGACGGTATTATGTGACAACCAAAGTGCTTTATGCTGGCATCTGCAGTATCATATCATGCCCAAACAAAACACATTGATATTAGATATCCGTGGATTAGTAGAAGAACCAAAAATCCAATTGGATTGTGGCAGACATTATGACAAAGGCCGTTTTTAAAAATGTCCTTCAGTCAGGATTGAGATAAATGAAATTCTATAGAAAAAGATTCTATGGTAAAAGAGAATTTATTATTTTATGCACTCACACTACAGTGTATTTTTGTGTCATTAAACGAATTAGTTGTGTTTCAGTTACTTAAACTTATGTTATTAAGTTTTTCTACGGTTGGTAGCCCCGAATACAATTTACATGGTTTTTACATGGTGATTTCAGAAGAAAGATGTTTGAAAAAAACTGCCTTTATAGGACGATATATAAGGTGATGCATAATTTGAGACAAATTTTTGCAAAGCCTATATATAATTAAATTGGTTATTTAAATTTTTTTGATTTAATTTAATGTAAACACGAATAGAAATTTTTTTAGTCACTAGCGACGGGATTAATTTTAATTTATGGGTCACCTATTATAATATAATAAATTAAATTAATTTATACAAAATAATAAAATTAAAATCATACAACAGTCTTGATATTTGATTTTTAATTATTCTTTGATTTTATTCCATTTCATTAATTATTAAATTTTTTTCTTATTATTATAAATGTTTTAAAATATTTTTAAATTTTTAATTTAATCTAATTTCTTGTTTTTATTCATAATTAATCTAATTGATTTTAAAATAATATATATATATATATATATATATATATATATATATATATATATATATATATATATATATATATATATATATATATATATATATATATATATATATATATATATTTGGTAAAATAACAAAATTTAAAATAGAGTAATTAATTGAAATAATGCAATTAATTAATTAAACGTATTTAATTCGGTACCACTGTGTGCAGATTTATAACACGTGAACAAAGAATTAATTTACATAATTAAATTAATTGAAATATTAATTAATAGAAACATAAAATTAAAGTTGTATTTATCGAAATACAAAATTATGGCTAAAATTATGGTAGGCCAGCCATATTTACTTAATTTATTTAAGTTGGTTGTAATCACTCACCTCGGTGTATGTACTCGTATATAATGTCGAATAAATATTTCCTGCACTGTATTTTGATAAATTATTTAATTATAATTGTTTAAATAAAATTAAAATTCTTATTGCTATATTTATGTTGCCATCACAATTAAATGTTTTTTTAAAAATTATTTATTATTATAATATTAGTATATTTAAATTAATTATTATTATTATTTATTTTTAATGTATAGCAATATTTTTTTTTTATTTTTTTTTTAAATTAAATTTTTTTATTTAAGTATTATTCCTTTTATGCTAATCACCTCGACACTCCGATACAATTGGTTCTACTTTTATGACAGACGATGAATCTTTAAAATTACTCGACAGTCGTGGTGATGATCGAGATGATTTACCATCGTTTAATTTACCACTCGAACTATTATTACTATTATTATTATTATTATTATTACCACTACTTAGTATGACATCGTTACACTCATCAGTAAATAGAACATTATCGGATGAGCGTGGTGACGAATAATTATGAGACGCCTTGTATGTCATACCACTAACACCGACCGCTATATTAACCGCCGAATCACCACCAGTCAGCATTAGTTCAGAATCGATTGAATTATCTTCGTCTAACGGTTGGTTGTGATTTAATGGTTTTTGGCTAGGTGGATAATTTTTTAGGCGCGATGATTTCGGTGCTGCCCCCGATGTTGTAATCGAAATTGAAATTTCGCTGCTCGGTGATCCATGTCGATTTTTATGTTTTGGTGAGTGTTCGGGCGATAAACTTTTGGTCTCGTGCCTCATCGGTGATTCGATACGAGTTAACGATATACTACCGTTACTTAATATTTCACCGGGAGAATTAAGTTTTGGATCCAAGAGTTTGGCGCTGAGACCTAGTTCATCGCCCGGTTGAACACTTAGCCCGGTACAGTGGGGAGATAAACTAAAATTTGCCATATCCGGATGTACACCAGCCATTTGCATTTGTTGTCGAAGTCCATGTGCCATGGCCGAAATTGCGGCTGCGGTTGCCGCGTCCGGTGATAATGATTCTGAATTACCCATTGGACTTTGAGCCGATGGTACCGAATAATTCATGGCTCCGTCTTGAAATGGAAAGACCGGCTAAAGGTGAATAAATAAAAAAAATTTAAAAACCGAAATAACAGTTAAATAAAATTAAAATATTACCGAATGTCGACCATAAGCTAATTGCATCGCTGGGTCATCTTTAAAATCTTTAGCGTCGCGAAAAACAACCGATTTTATAACATTTTTTATATGTTCTTCTGGCCATATTCCCAAAAGTATTCGTTGAGGCCTCCCGCGACCTTTCGGCCTCAAATCCGTCCCCCCATCAATCGATGGCCCTAACATATTGTGCACACGATTTGCATATAACACAAACGTTGGATACGGTATATCATATTTTCGTGCAGCTTGCGATAGCGATAAACCTTCTTTAAGTACACTAAAAATTGCTTCGGCCATTGTTTCCGGTCGCCATGATTTTAGTGGACCACGTTCACGAAACCTCAAATGATGTATTAGATTTTGATTAGTGTTCCAACATTTCTGCCACATCGATTGTAATTGATATTGGTAGCTATCTGTAAATGATATAAAAAAAAAAAAATAATTAAACTTTCTAATACGAAATTACTTAAGGTAATAATTATTATGTGAGACGTAAGATGTCAAAATTAAAACAAAAATTAATAAAAATATGTTTTTTAAATATTTATGATGAACTTAGACTTTGCACTCAGAAGAGAGAGTTTTTATGTTTTTCGGCAACTTACGAAACCTGCGTGGTGCCATATACATAGTTGCATAGTTGTAACATGCCTTTCAATGTTGCCAAACTCAATACCTTTTTAACAAAATAACACCATTCATTACAATATATTTTACTTAGGCATGACAGATTTTAATACAGAGGAAACCACTCGAAAATTGTAAAATTCATGCACAACACTGATCGCCTTTTCCGGATGTTAACTCAAGTTCATCACTTGTTCGGTGATGATAAAGAAATCAAACATGATCAAACATTTCTTTACATTTTGAAAGTATGTAACTGTACGTGTACTTAAAAAATACTGGCGGCATTCGTTAGTAATAACGGTATTCAGGAATCGGTTTATGTTAACAAGATAATATGTGTCAAATTTCCTAAACGGGACGAAATATTGGCTACTCCAAGGTTTTCAGAAATTACAATGCAATCAGTCCTGGATTTACCCTTAAGCTTACTAGCCTAGGCTCCGTCTAGCTATGAGCCCCGGTTTACAATTTTAAAAAGTTATTCCATAACAAAACTTTATAACACAAATAAAATAAAGTTAGATAGTTCTGATATCAGAGGATTTAAAACCCATTCACTTTTGCTAGAAAAATCTGAACATGTTTTAGAGATTAGAAATGATTCAGCCACTTCGGTAACAATAAATAAAGAATTACGTGAGCAAATCATTAAAAGACCGATTAATCAAAATTTGAACAGATATGATTCCAGCTCCATTTGTCAATGAGTATTTTGACGCCACCTAACGGGAACGTATTTTGCGTAACTTTAAACTTTTTTAGAAACAAGAGGCCAATTTTATTAATAGGTTTGATGATTGGGAAAACTGCCAAAGTGTCATTATGGCACATGGAAATAGTGTAAATCATTAAAAAGTGTTGAAGACTGGAGTACAATTTCTAGGAATAGTCGCAGAATAGACTATGACTTTATTAAACGACAAGAGATGGAAAAAAAAAATTGGCCTAATGTTCTTAAACGAGATATTGAAACTATAAAATTCTTGCAGAACGGGGCCTTGCATTTCGTGTTACTGATAAAACTCTTGAATCACCGACTATTGGGTACTTCTTAGGCAAAACAATTGCAAAATTTCATCCGTTTCTATCGAGTTATATTCAAAGACAGCGAAAAGGGATCTGGCAGCATAACGTACATACCCAAAACAACTTGTAAGGAACATATTCAGATAATGGGTCAATGATTAGAGACAAAGATTATCACAGATGTTAAAAGTGTCAAATATTTTCACAGTGTTGTAACACTGTGATTTACACGAATCCCTCTAAAATTTTGTCCCAATGACGCGTGATAATTTTGATAAAATAGAAAAGCAACCGAAGGAACTTTCATCATAGCAGAAATATGTAAGGGCATGTTTGATGAACAAAATACAACGGAAGTTGTACTACGCGCTTGGGTGACAGTTATAATTCAAACATTAGACTTAATTATGGATTCCTTGGCTTACTTGACTACGTAAACGACTTCTTTTTTGGAGTTAAAGAAAATTTTTGAACTTTTTAATTGAATCCAAAACAGAAATCAGAATACTAATATACGAAATAGTGGTCCGATTGTGACACATCAGACTAATAAGGCAAGGGGTTAAAAATAAATAGACAATGTGTCGGTTTTGTCATTAATTTGTAGGGAGTTAATAGAGGGCTGAAAATGTTGTCTTCCAACGTGGACGTATAGTCATAGTTATCAGATCAATATATATCGTAAAATACAAACTTGAATTAAAATAAAGAAATCTCAAAAGAATTTCATGTTCAAACACTTGAACTGTTGAAATGTTGAATACTTATTTCTCTCACTGTACAAATATATAATGGCTGTACTAAAATTTTAGTACACTTTACCTTTGAAATCGTGCCAAATCTGCAGTAAATATATTTTTCAAAACGGCATAAAGGGAGAAATTATTTGCTTTCCGGGTTAAATCAACTGGTATATAGGTAACAAAACAAAACATCAAACGCCTATGATCAATTTAATTTGGTGGTGATAAAAATAAATAAATTAATTATATTTATTTAAATAAAAGAATTACAACAACTTACAACTTTCAGTATATATATTTTTTTTAATCCATATTTTGCGATATGTAATGACCGGTAACGTTTGATTTAACCCTGCAGTGCGCAATGATTCATATATGAATTGTTTCTATTTTCATTGTTATACTTTGTACAACATAAGAAATATACAAAATTTTTGCTTGATTTATATTTAGGGGAATCCCATTTATAGAATATTTTTTTTTTATTTTCCAGAAAATTTACTATTACTCGCGTTTAGAGCAGTGTGATCGTGATGTGACAAGTCTTAGAATAAACATTTGAAGTGATTTCTTTTCGATTTGTTTTATAACAATTAATTAATCGATATAAACCTTACATGTAAATTCATTTTTTTTTTCGGTAATTATATAATAATAAAAAAAAAAAAAAAAAAAAAATGTCTATAATTGGAAGGACAACAAGGTTGTCACTAGGCTTGCTACTTTTGGAAAATGCTAGATGACAGTTAAACTTTTGATTTAAACACTGCTAGCGACAAAAACATATATTTTTGTCGACGTTAAAAACGTGGTTCAAAACGTTTCATAAAAATAAACTTTCATTAAAAATCTACCCTCGGCCCCTCGTAATAGTTCCATATCACTCTCGTTATAGTTCCTTTGTTTCCGGTATTTACAATCGAACGTCTTTTTAACCGCAGTGCGAGTAATAATGGTTTTCAATATACTCATCGGGTTATAGGTCAAAACTAAATATTGTGGCGAATTTCTAGTAGTTGAATTTGGTATGTTGTTTAATGCCCATTGCAATTGAATAATTTCGAAATCCCATTTGTTGTCTTCTTCGCATATAGTAGCCCTCAGCATAGATAGTATTGTGAAGTTATATCTTCTTTCAATTGGCCTTTCGCTCTCGGCGATGTGGTTGCGTTTAGCACATGCTTTATATCATTGTCTTCACAAAAGCTTTAGAACAACTTACACGTATAAAGAACTGGTCCATGCTAAAAAAATTTCTGGAGCATCTTTATTACCTTCTAAACTTTACATATCCCATATAGTCGTAATTAAGTTAGGCGAATCTCCACTTGATCATTCTAGGAATGACTCATTTATGCGCCCTGCGTAAGTCTTACAAACAAGGTTTCATTTATCCGCCAAATAATCGAAGTGTATCTGACGTTATTCTGCAATCTGAGGTGGTCGTTTCAACGTAATAAATATTTCCCTAAGATCCTCGTACAATAGGAACATACCATCAAGCTCATCGTCTTTGCCATTACTCATTTTATAAACATGTAAACTGGTCGGATGCATCAGTTCTTCCGTACCGTTTGTTTTCCAACTCAGCACCACTAAATGCTACATTTGTACTTCTGCAAATTTTAGCCTCCATATTGAAAATCTTGGTATTCAATTTTTTTTGGTGAACAACTTTGTAATGACGCACAATCGGTTATTATCGCGACGAAGGCTAAGGCTTGCAATTTGTATGAATGGTGCTTTTGTTCACATTGGGTGGTCTGTCTGTTTAAATAGGCCACAGGTTGTCTTTTTAATAGTGATTGATTTGCAACAAAACTCCACCTAACCCTTTCGATCAAGCATCGATAACCACTTCATGTTCTAAATTAGGATCATATATTGCTAACATTTTACGATTCACTAATTTAGCATATAAACGCGGTACCGCGCTTCCAAAGTTTTGCAACAATATTAAAGTTTTTCATGAACTTTCGTAATAATCCCGTTAATCCCATAAACTGAAGTCATATCTGAGTTCTGTTCTTTAGCTGTAGAAAATTTACATCGGCATCTGTTGAAAATTCTACCTTTCGTTTGAAAAAGTTGCTATTTTCGAGGTTAAGCAAAAAACCATCGCACATTATTAAATCTAACAACCGCTCTAATTTTACCATTCCCTCTGCGATCGCCTTACGTAAGATTATTATAGCACCTAGATATACCACTATTCCCTCATTAGTCTGGTCAACTATTCAATTCATAATTTAACTCATAATGTCCATCAGCAGTAACAAAAGCGGAAATGGGTATTGAATTCGGAGTATTCTGGACTCATCGCTACCTGTGGTAATATCCTTATAATCAATCTAAAACGGTGAAATAATTAGCCCCGAATAAACGTTGAAGTAGATCTTCCATAATCGCTAAAGAGAATCGGTCTTTCACCATTATAACGTTTACTCGTCGATAATCTACTGACATTCTTTCCTCTCCTGTTTTCTTTTTATAATTATTGGTTTTCTTTTAACATAACCATTCGATATCGATAATTTTACTCGAACACGTTCAGCACCGTAATGTAGTTCTTTTCCAGTCCTTCTCTTTGTTATTTACATTCCAGGGTCGCACTCTACAAAATATGATATTTATTTTTGTGGTGGAGGACATTTTTGTGTTTGTGGAGGATGGAGGAAATTTCTTACGAAAGGAGGACTGTCCTCCACAAAGGAGGACGGGTGGCAAGCCTAGTTGTCACACTACTGTCATCTTTTTGGGCACCAAACCAATTCATTCGGTTGATAGATATGATCTTAAACACAAAGAGAGGATTCCGATACACTAGACCGGCTGTTGTAAAGCAATACAACCGATATATGGAAGCGGTTGATTTTCTTGATAGCCTCATTGGTCGATACAAAATAAAAATGAGAACGCGCAAACTATATATAGACTTTTTCACTATTTATTAGATGTCACTTTTATAAATGCTTAGCTTCTACACCGATGATCCAATAAGAGTTCACCAATGAAAATATTCGATTTTAGGACCGAAGTACAACGGGAGTATGAAGCAAAAAGGAAGAGAAGAAATGTTCAATTATTACCTACCAAAGATAGTCGATTAGATAATATAATCCACTTTCTCATTTGGAATGAAACTCGATTGCGCTTTAAAAATCCAAGTTGTGATGCTCAAACATACGTAGTCTGTGAAAAATGCGACACAGCCTTATGCTTCAACAAAAACAAAAATTGTTTTAAAACATTTCATAAAAAATAATTTTTTCGGTATCTTATTGCGCACTGATTCATTTATGCATCGAATTTAAAAAAAAAAAAAACAATGAAATAAAACAAAAAAATATTTTTATTAGATTTCCGAAGTTTATTTTCTATTTTCTCATACTAAGAAAATTATTTGTGGAAAAAATAAAATTGCGCACTGAAGGGTTAAAAAACAAAACATTAAAAAAATGCAACAACAAACAGTTGTCTTTTTTATTTTTGTTTACCCTTTTTAAACAGTAAGTAAAAACAGTATTTACTTTGGATTTGGCCCGCAGCCATAATAATGGATTTATTTATAATATAAAAAACAATTATTTATATATTTTATAAAAACAAGTAAAATAGTAATTAATAATTCTAGAGTTAAACATTTCAAAGGTTACATCTAGATCAAAGTTTTATTTGAGTTTCACATTTTTTGTTGCTGGTTTTACACGTTCACACTATGCGTAGGTTTAAAAACACCCTCATACATTTTATTTTTGTTTTAAATAGAGTGGTGGATAAAAAATTTAATTGGAAATTATTAAGTTGGATTGTTTCGTTACCACGGAACTTTATGTGGCTTAAAAGAAAATCGTTATACGAACATGTAATTAATTATTTTGTATATAAATTCAGAAAATTAAATTTTAAGATAAATTAAGATTGATGTATATAAACATTCACTTAGCTTGTAAAATGGATCCGAATATGTGTAGCGATAGATTAGATCCGGCGCTTCCCTTAATGCATGATATTGCAAAGATAGCCTTTTGTTGTTGTAAAAAACCAAGGCATCAACTTAAAAAGGATGATTACCTGTCAATGCTCAAAATAATGGAGTCAAATTTCGTCATAGCAGAAGACTTCAATGCCAAACATACGCATCGGGGTTCAAGACTAATATCACCTTAAGGTAGAGAACTATTAGAAGCTGGACATCAAATAAACTGTGAGTTTCATTCAAGTGGTATTCCAAGTTACTGGCCAACGGAAACAAACAAAATACCAGACGTTATTGACTTTTTCATAGCTAAAGGTATTTCAGAAAACTATATCCAAATCGAAAATAATGAAGTTTTATCCTCGGATCATTCTACAATCATACTTACGATCAGTGAAACAATAATTGAAAAAGAAAAGCCAACAATATTAACAAGCGGGAAGACTAAAGGGGAAATCTTCGCATTGTTAATTGAGGAAGTATTGGTCTTCAAGTCCCAATCAAAAACCAAATACAACTTGAAAGAGAAGAAGAGCTGCTCATAAAAAATATTCAGATCGCAGAAAGCACTCCTCCTGTCAAAAATAAACCTCACAAGAATGGAACATATACACAGGAAATAAGAAATCTAGTCAGAGCAAAGCTCGCAAAATCTGACATAGAAATCGAGCTTTAGAGAGCAAAACTATTTTCAATAAGGTCAAAAACCAGCTGCAGAAGTTAATACAAGAAACCAAAGCGGTAAGCTTCAACATATATTTAATAAGTCTTTCTGGCCACAACGGAACCGATTTTTCTTTATGGAAAGCTACAAAAAAACTGAAAGGCCAAAAGAACAGATGCCACCAGATGGTACTTGGGCCAAAAGCCAAAGATAAAGCTGATCTTTTTGCTGAACATCTGGAACAAACGTTTAAAACTTTGACAAGCAAAAAGAAGACGAGTAAGACATATGACCAGTTACAATGAAAGTACTCCAAACTGAAATCAACATAACCTAAATGCAAAAAAAGCTTCTGGATGATACGATCTTATTACAGAAACAATTGCCAGAAAAGTGTTTTAAGAAATTGCTATACACAATTAACGCAGTATTTAACGAAATATGTTCCTCAGCAGTGGACAATAGCAGAAAGGCCTTAAAGCCACCTAATGAGAAAACGTCATACAGACTTATATCTGTATTACCATTATTGTCCAAACTCTTTGAAAAGTTACTCTTTAAAAGGATTAAAACTCTGATGGAAGAAAGACACATGTTACCATCTCATCAATTTGGTTTAAGAGAGAAACACTCTACCAAAGAGCACGCACACAGTCACTAACGTGATTGAAAAGATGCTTGAAAACACCAGGCCTTTGATCGAGTCTGGGGCAGTTGGCGGTTGGAAATACAATCGAAGAGACAACCAGCAAATTACAACACACTGTGAATGAGATTGCTCTATTAATTTGACCCTGTGTAAGAGTATAAGAGTTGACAAATGAGATTTGAAACAAGAGCCCTATTGTAATAAAAAATGTTCCTTTTTTATTACCATAGTGAAATATGTTAGAAACAGTCCTGTTTCTAAAAATAGAAAGATAGACGATTGAACAACGTGGATTTACTAATTGTTAAAAATTATTTTAAACATGGTGAAAGTTTTGCAGAAGTTAAAAGAAAATTGCATATAAAAGAGAAAGTTGCCCTTCAACTGAAACCATTCCAAAAATTGTTGCAAAACTGTTGGAACCTGGATCGTTCCCTGCAATGACATATTCCGCCAATCATTTTATTCAGAATTTTGTCCAAAGATCGATTTGAAGGCATATTAAATGCCTTCAAATCGATTAAAAAAAAGGAATTCTAGCAGCTGAATGCTGTTACTATAAATTGACCTCATTATCGAGCCAAGATTTTAAATTGAAAATTTTGGTAAAACAATGGTAATCAATAGCGGACCTTTTGTGTTACCTTTTAAAATATATGTTTAGCATAGACATTTTTTTTTATGAAAATACGAAGGACTAGTTTGGGTGGGTTACCAATGTTATACGGACCAGGATCATGGCCTGTAAACTGTTTATGTATTTACACTTTGCGTGCATTTCTAATCAGGCTACTTTACGTAATAACAGTTAATTAAGCTTTAATTTAGCAACGAACAATTTTTTAGAGTTTATAGTTTCAATCGATGTGTTCGTATAAGCCAAAAATATATTTTTTTAAATAATTTTAATTATGTATATGATTATAATGTTTAATATTTAATGGGATAATTATTTTATGTTTAATAATAATAAAAATATATTATTTATAATTTTTAATTAAAATTTTAAATTTTTTATTATATCTACTCATTTTCATTAAAAAATAATCCTAAATTATTGGAAATTCAAAAAAATTAAATTTAAGTTATAGTGAATATTATTAATAAGCTTTTGTAAATAAAATAATAATATCGACATTTTATTAGAACACATATATACGATGTAATTATATTTTAATTAAATATATTTATATATTTTTAGGTAGGTCGAATATATTTTGTCGGTAAAATGGTCTTATTGAAAGGATATTGAATATTGCAAAGAAGACGATATAAGACAAAACCAGCTCTAGAGCAAAAATGTTTTGTATTAAAAAAGTTACATATTTGTGAGAAGACAATTTTATAACGTAGACAAAATGATTTATTTTTGAATTACCAAAAATTTCGAGTGAATTATAATAATAGTAATTATATAACTGAACAGCCAGTACAAACCAAGTTATTCCTTATGGCGTTAAGTCGTTAAGAATATGCTAATTCCAACTTCGTAAATGATAAGTTTTTTTGCTCATTGTCACGAGATGACTGAAAAAAGTAAAAACATAGGAGGCCGTGGTACACAATGGTGGATTTGATTGCGAAACACAGCATATTCAACGTATTTCACTCGTTACTATTCAATGAATTTGACGCTCGAACCAAGTTACCCAATATTGCTTTTATTTTAATCCTATTCCTATAATTTTTTTGTGTGGGTATACAAAATTAGTTAAGATTTAGTTAAGTTTTAGTTAAGTAGTTGTAGTTAAGAATTTATTTAAGTTTTTATTGTGTTCTTCTTGAATTTGTTTTTTTCTTCTGTGAGGTTATTTATTTTAAAATAAAAAGAACTGTGATGAGAGTAATATATTTTTTTCCTGTGGGTCCGGTTGCGTGGTAAGACTCGTTCAAGTGTACTCCTCCTTTTCTTGCCTTTCCTTTTGTTTTTATATGCCTTGCGCTTATTCCAGCTTCTAGTCGTGCTTTGCAAACCCCACACCCACCAGCTCCAAAGTTGTAACCGGGTAAAAAACCGCAGCAAGGCCTCTGATTGCAAGAATTCAATAATTCTATTGGGCTGTGAGTGTTGAAGTCGCCATGAAGTGACAATCGGCACTCGCACCTTGATTGCGTTGCAGTGGCGCCAAAATTCTTGGAAAAATTACCTTCTCTATCCTATTCTCCATTGTAACTTTCGTTAAAGTGAGGACTAGTCCCAAGCATTATATATGTGGTTATCCCGTTCCGCTCCTATCCCGTTTGTTATTATATTTTTGTTGTTAATTTCGTTAATTTCCGGTTTGTCAGCTGTTTGGTTCTAAAAATTTAATATACCATTTTTCCGATAACATTTTTTTTTTAGTTATAGCTTTTCTTTTTTTTAACCCATGTGTGCATTTGCATCCATATATTATAACATGTTGAGTCAAATGTTTGATACGCATGGGTAAACTATTGCTTTTCTTGTTATTTTAGACTCCGGGTAGGGATCTCCGGGTTAATTTTTTTTTGTTAGTGGGCGTTATATTTTTTTATAATTTTTTTTTGATAATCCGCGTGCGCATGTGCATCTATATTTTATGATTTTTCAAATGTTTGGTAAACATGGATTAAATTTGTTTTTTTTTCTCTTCATTTATTTCCTTTGTTTCAATTTTTATCAATTCTTTGTTGATTCAAGCGCGGTTGCTGTTTTTATTTCAAATCAATCTTCCACTTTGTGTGTTGATTAGCTAGTTGTAGGGCCATTGTTCTTTGAAGTTTCCTTTTCCTACCTTCTATCCTTAAATTGTTTTTATAATGTGTGGGGTGGTTTATCCTCTACGTCGATCATTGACCACTGCTGCTTTCACTGTTGAGCGATGATTTCAGAGTGTCTCCTGATCGAGGTGGAGTACGATCCACTTACATGTTAATTGCCTTTTTTTCATCTTCGTTTTAATTACCATGCATTGCGGTTTGTCGTCAACATGGATGATGGAGCACTATTCTTGTTACCAATCAAATTAAAATCAAACTTTAATTACATTGAATTACTATCTCTATTAAGAAGTGCTTCATCGATAACTATTACCCCGTATAGCTGGCTTTCATATAAAAAATTTAAAGAAGACATAGGTAAACAGTGCAATTTGGGCATATTTTATTTTCTTGGATTAAGAAATGTTTGTAATAAATGTCAAAAATGTTGGTCACTGCAAGAAATTTTTCTCACAACCGAACAAAATACCAAAATGATCCTTAGAGGAACCACTAAGCGAATTTGTATACTTTTAAAGACATATAAGTCTGATGTCATAAGCCTGATGTCGTACGGGTAAAGTAACTCAATAAAGAAAATTGTTCACGTTTTTTCTTTAAAATAGCCATCAGACTGCAACATACCTTCAAACCTTTGATGCAGTCTGATGGCTCTCATGCGTCCTCGATTTGCTAAGTGATAGCCTAAAGTTAAGTTAACCGAGAAATAGCTGGGAGAAAAAATTGTATCGATTAAATCATAAAAACAAAAAAGTCGAATACTAAACATTCCAAGTGAATGACCTGTCAGATTCTATCTAGGTTTACTGTTTTAATCTATGCCACCTGTTCTATGGTCGGTTTTGATTATAGCTGATTTCTTATATTATCCAGACAATATTTAATAGCAATTCGAAAAATTCAATATTTCCGAAAGGATATGAGGGTCAAAAGAGGATAAATTGGCAAGGGTCATGGAAAAATACGATATGAAGCTTGTAAACAACGGCTTCACCTTCAACCAATTTCAATGATCAAGTAGAAAGTTATAATATAGAGTAATAGTTCCAATAAAAGCCCACAATTAGTAAACAAACTAGGTAAGAAATGGGACAAGTTGATAGATGATACTGAACTTCTATTAAATACCACGATGAATAGAGCTGTAAATAATATCCAGGCAAATATTGCTGTTTGGTGTAGTAAAGGGTGAGCCATTAATAAGTTTGTTTTTAAATCATAGGTGAAAAAACAGGAAAGGCTTTTCTTTCCTGAAATTGCAGCAGCAGAAATAGAATAAACAGCAACAGCACCAAATTTTTTGTTAAACCAAAAATGCACCCTTTTAACGCAATTGGGTATTTTACAGCACAAAATTGTCTTTTATTGAATGGAGTCAAACATCAACTAAAGAACGCAATCGGTGATTTTTCTATCTCAATCTCGAAAACAAAACAAAATTAATAATTAAAAAATGGATGCAATTTGATTCGAGTTCGAACAAATGAAGATCAAATGGAACACAGATGTCGCAATGATCACCATTGCCAAATCGAACTGCACACTCGCATTCGCCAAAAACATTCAACACTTCACGATGTGTTAGTCGGTGCTTCTTCAATAGGTTACGGCAACACTTGTACTATGGCAACGCTTGAAATTTTGGCATCTCCGAGGTCAAATGTTTCGCAACACGAAGCAATCTAGTTTTCGCTTGAAGAGCGTTTCAAAATATTGAAAACTAATTTTTAAAGTAATTGTAGGGTAGCCAAAACCATGCGCAAATTTTTAAAAGAAATGTAAGCCGTAAAATGAATAACAGAATTGGTTCTCGAGCTCGGATAGTACGCACTGCTGAGAATATTGCGGCTGTGGCCATAAGTGTAGGATAAAATTCATCGAACTCAACTCTTGGGCCAGATGACTCAGGCGTTGAAATCAAATAACCATCCACTTCGACATCAGTTCTCTTCGTGGGTAATAGGCCAGCTTGATAATTACGATGATTTGGTCGAAAAATCATATTTTCAGACGAAGCGCATTCCCATCTCGGAGGCTATGTCAACATGCAGAGCTGTCGGATTTGGGGTTCGTAACAGCCACAGAAGAAACCGACCGACAATCGATCTTTTGCGCACCAAATTGGGCAACCTATAATAATAATCAGGCATTTTGGAGATGTCAATTTGCCTACGCCGTGCTGCAATGTGTAATTTTCCAAAACATGTTGAAGTGATTTCAAAAACAAACTTTTAAATGACCCACCCTGTACAAAGGGGTATGAGCAATAGGACTATCGGCCCTATCGCCATTTCAGTAGAAGACAGAGGTTTGGAGAAATTAAGAGCAGACGTGAAGATAGATTAGGAAAAAGACACAGTTGGGTCAAAATAGAAAAGAAGCTCTGAAACGAGTTAGATACGGTTAAACTACTAGCAAGCTTAGGTTTACCATTCCAAGGACAAAGGGAAAATTATTATTTCAAAACACCAAGAAGTTTTATGACTTTCCTAGAATATTTGCCATAGTTTGACGATTTTCTACGTCTATGCAGGAAGGTCAATGCAGTTATTTATCTCATACTAAATAGAATGTGTTTTTAAAAACTGATGAGGTTTAGCAGGAATTAATATTGTAAATAAAGCAAGTCTTATATTTTTCTAATTACGTCTATTCTACTCCAGATACTACGCACTATGATCAGTGTACCTTCATTTTAAGATCTTATATTAATAAATAATTTTTCCAAACTCAAAATCATGATGCTTAGTATTTCGAAAAAAGTTAGATATTAAATATTTTCAAAGGAAGTCATGTCATAATACCGCAAACATGGCAAGTATACAGACAAGAAATCAAAATCACAGTAAACCGCTTTTGATACTCCATGTTCTAAGTTGAAGGCCTGCAATCAACATTCAAATAGGCCTCCAAATTTAATTTTGCTTCGCACCCACTAAATACTTAATCCGCCACTGTAACCATATTTACCGCTTATTATTTCTCAGCTGATTTAATAATAAATAATCTTAAATGTCAAATAAACGATCCGACTATAGATCTAAAAAAAAATCGCTACTATCACGCAAGCTCTAATCGACAATAGTAAAATTAGATTATTTTTACTTCGAACAGTTTACGAAATCGTCGAATTGATGGAGTAAATTAATTGCAAGTGAAAGGAACTTGCTTTCGAACTATTATTTTAAACTAGAACTTCATCCAATTAATTCTATAAATTTCTAAAGAAATAAATATATAATTTATTTTATATAAACTATAAAAGTTTTTAGATTGAGATTTGGTTTTTCGTTTTATAACCCGAACATATATACGTATCGACTCGACACAGACAGTTAATCCACCTTTAATTAACATTAACAATCTAACATTATATTATTGTTATATACATATAAAAAAAAAACGAAATAATCAACATTTTTTTTTCCAAAACTAAATTTTTATTTTATTTTAATGAATGTTTTTTTTTTATAGTTATTATTATAATTATTACTTTAATTTAAGTTTTTTTTTCGTCATTATTATTATATTGTTATTGTTGTATATAAAAAGAGAAATATACTTATAAATTTATCATTTAAGGAACCAAAAAAAAAAACAAGGCCACATATAATAGTGGTGGAATAAAATAAAATAAAATATAAAAAACTTAAAACTAGAAAAATGAACTTTAATGGAAGCACTTAATTTTTTTTGTTATTATTCGAAGCAAATTACAGTACATTTATAGTTTTAACATTTTGAGAGGCAAGATTTAGAGAGGCGACAAGTAAATTGGTACCTAATGATGCCCAAAATCGAGAGAGACATGCTGGCGGATTAGATTTGGTTTAAATTCAGTGATCAGTTCAGAGAAAAGTTCACACGATACAGTGTTTCAATTAAATTGATTAACAGTCAAGTTTTATTTTTGGTTGAACAATTAAAATTCAACAATTATTAAAAAAGTTTGAAACCATTGAAAAATAGATGTGAATACTATATTAAAAAAGGATCCGCTTCGATTTATTTATTGATTTTTATGGCTTTTAGTACACAACCGTTCAATAAGCTCCAATACTTACCCAGAGATGGCGCCTTTAATAAAAATACAGAAATTGTGCAATAATTAAGTCGACACCTTAACCATCACTATACAATCGATAGTGTAGGCGACGGGTTAAAAAGATTAATCACAAGGTTTAGAAACTCGATGCTTATTTTAAAGTTTAGAGTAAAATTGAAAACACTGAGTATACAGGACAACATCAGCTACTCTTTTATATAATATATAGGTCATCATATAATATTTTATTCATTTTAATATTTCGAAATTATTTTAACATCTTGTGCTTGCACCGCTTGTAAATGCGCTTGTAAATACATATACATTACATTAAAAGAAAATTATCAATTAAATTTTTAATACGAGCGATGGGAAACATTGATTAATTGAAAATAGAATTAGATCATTCAAATAATAAATAAATAATTATTTATTATTTTTTTTTGTTATTTATTGAAACTAAACATATATTGTGTATTATATAAATATTGTGAGGAAGATGTAGAAGAATCGGTATATTACTAATAAATTATTGAAAATGTTTTTTAAATTATTTATAAACGTGGAGTCAATATATACGAATTGTGGAAGTATTATTTTTATATAAAGGGAACATTATACATATAATAAACCATTCCCTTGATTTGTTCGGTATAAAATATATAATTTTTTATTAGCATTCATATTCAAAATACACTTTAAATTAAACGCAAAACCAAAATTCGTCAAAATATACATTTTGGTAGATGTCGCCTATTGACCTTAATTAACAATTTTTCCGAAAGATGGTATTGCAACCGAATTATGTAAACAAAGTGTCTTTTGAAAAATGGCACGAAGCGTGCAGTGTAACCCAGACAACACCGATCAGGTTAAATTTATCATAAGCACATCTTACAAGTGAAATATATTCTTACCCAACGACTAGTGAGTCGGATGTGCCAAATCATACACTTTGCAAATCGCACACATTTATTATTTACATGTAGTTATTTACAAAGACACTACGGAAAGGTTTGCTTAAGTTCACTTAGATCATAGTACCTTTACTTTTATTTTTTAACTTTTTGTTTTGAAGGGCTCTTCAGTCGCCATGCACGGGTCCTTATTTAGTGGTAAAACGAAATGAAAAACATTTTGACATTTAATAAATAAAAAAATGTTACGGTTTCTATTGATAGGTTAAAACCATGTTTCGGTGAAAATTTAGAATTAGCACAAACAATTCCGGAAAATTGTGCTAATCATTTTGAGTGGCAAGAGTTTGGATGCATCTAACGTTTTAAAATGTTTTTAAATTTTTGATAGATGGAGATGTAAACAACGACATTATTCCTTTTTCTGCGTTCTAATGATCATCCTGAATGCTTCTAAACCTTCAGCTAATCATCTTTCTAATAAAGTAAGTGCTCAAAATAGCTAAAGAAAAGTGAATTTAGTAAGTGCTAAATTCAAGTCTTCAAATAATGTTGGCAGTTCATTTTCCAAAACGTCTAGGTACATTTACCCATTCAAATTGTCTAAAATAATGTGGGGGCCGTCGAATTTATTGCTAATTATTCCTCACACCACACGTTAAAAGATGTGCCAGTAATAATACCAATGTTTAAGCAATCAAGAATTCGTATTTCATAAAAACTACTATGCCAGTATAGCTTTGTAGCTTTGCTAGAGCAATGGAAAATTTTGTCAATTTTGATAGCGCAAAAGCCACACGTCTGTTCAGAACAGAGATTTGCATAACCATAGATCGTCATAGTTGGAATATTCCGATTTTGTTAAACATTTATCTTGCATGGAACAGAATTTTTTAAATTTTTTTAGTGGGACTTGAATTCTGATGTTAAAACTTAGACTTTCACTGTTATAAATACTAATTGAAAATCAGTAACTAAATTCATAGTAGGCTATGTTCTTGTCTGAACATAACCTAAAAAATTTGTATTTTTAAAAATAAGGTTTTTTACAAACAACAATTTTTCCTTTTACTCGCCATCTGACATAAATTATACCATTACGATTAACATACCATAAATAAAAAAAATATCCAAGATACAGGGTTTTACAAAATTATGACCAAATTCAATTATACCCAAATTTTGACATTTCGAGATTTGTAACCTGAGTATCAGTGTTACATGGTTTTGATCAAATTTTTTTATATGAACAGTCCGTGTAAATCGAGGGCCGTTTGTAACTTTGGATATATTTTAGCACATATATTGTAAATGTAAATGAAAGTTCGTAACCCTTAAAAGCGGGTTGTAAAAAATTTAATTAACAATTAAAAGTATTTATAAAATTGAAATATTATATATTTGGCAAAATTTCATCTATAAGCCCCATTCCTTTCGTACTATATGATTTACCCCGTTTAAATAACCCATTTTACCTCAATGATTAGACATCCGAAGCATTTTTATAAATTTTATAAATTTAACATGGATATTGCTGTATTTTAAAAATAATCATAATTATTAAATATAATATAATATTTATTTAAAATATATGCAATTATTTCCAAAAGGGTATATAGCTTTGTTCATTTACTGTGTACATATTTATGCAGTTGTAGTTCTATTATTATATAATGAAAATAGTAATTTTTGAAACTAAACTGCTCTACCGGATATTCGATATTAAATTGATATTATTAATTATTAATAATTATACATTTACAATTTATTGAAACATAAAGAATGAGATATTTTGCTACATTATATACACATTATTGTATAGTACAGCGTAAGTCATTTAATTTGATACGTATCTTTTTTAAAATTACTTAAATGACAAAGACAAAGTTCAGGAATTGCATTCATTGGCCCTTTAGTGAGAAAATGACTAGGCATGACCTCGGGTGGTATTTAATATCTGTCTTAGATACTTTCCCTGCTTACCACAAACCACTAAAGTGTGGTGGTATAGTTAGCCATCTTATGCCTTCTTCAGTGCAATATTTTTAAAATTAAATTGGTAGCATTGTCGCTGTTTATGCAACGTTCTCTTCCTATTTTTACATACAATAAGTGCCGATACAAACCCTGTAGAGGTAAATCCTGAAACACTTTTCAATAAATGACCTGTGTGGTAACACAAATAAACAGTGCAATAAATGCTTTAGTGGTTCTGTCCGTTCAAAATGGTTGACGGGGAATAAAAAGACAGCAATAATCGACACCTACGTGTTCGAACCCACGAGAAGGATTTAATGCATTAATGATGTTGGTTTTGTTCTGAAGAAAATTTTGAACGTTGCTTCTGCATATTTTTCTACCACTGATTATTCAAACCGTTGTCTTAGGAAACAAAACAATGCTTGTTTCCTAAGTGATTTGATGGCAGGAGTAATTCAAAGAAGTTTACTTAAATTTGAGTATCATTCCAACAGATCTTTCAGATCCCTTGTAAGCCCTAACAAAACATTAGACCTTTTTGACGCTACATCTTTAGGTTCCACTAGATTTATTTTAGGAGTAATGTATGAATGACCGTCTTCCAATAAAATTGATAGACGTTTCCACCACATGAAATTATCAATCAAACAAGAGACATCAAAACACGCGAAACCAAATCTGTTCTGTCAGGTTTAATTCATAGGGACTATAAGTCCAGAACGCATCGGGGGCAATGTCTTGTATTTAAAAAACCCTAGTTGCAATAGAAGTTGCGTATACTTTGGAATGAGTTGTACTTTGGAATGGGAATGAGTTGAATCAGAAAAGCGTGATTTTCGAGTCAACCATAGCTTGACACTATAACGTTTTATTAACGAATTTTGTCAAAAAACTGCAATAGCGAAGCACACCGCTTAATATGGTTAAAAAAAAGAATAGAAACATTTTGACGAGTAGCATACGATAAATTATACGCTACGTCATTATAAACTCAATATGGCGGACGGCACAAGATAGCGGATTACCTTTTTCTTTATAACCCCTTGATATGGGTATAAAATGAAAGCTTTCGACGAGAAGTATACGACAAGCTACGTAATGTTATTTAAAAGTCAATGGCGGTCACCTTAAGATGGCGGATTAACCTTTTCTTCTCACCTCCGTCAATATGGATATAAAATAAACCATTAGAATACGATTATGACGTCATTAAAATCAAAACTCAAATTACAAAGAATTATAGTTTGGAATTAAGTAGGATATTTAAGAGGAAAATCGTGGAACGTTTTTGCTCGAAAATAAACTATTTTGCTGCTAATTTACGTTCTGAGAACGACAATGCTTAATATTTGATATTCAATTTCAAGAAAATTCGTTCCACGCTTTTACGCACTTAAATATAATACTTAATTCCATACATGGCTTCTACTGAAGCCCTAACGGAGTATAG
Organism: Tipula confusa; assembly: GCA_963556175.1. Classification (NCBI taxonomy): domain Eukaryota; kingdom Metazoa; phylum Arthropoda; class Insecta; order Diptera; family Tipulidae; genus Tipula; species Tipula confusa. The sequence continues at coordinate 20,627,211 of OY744477.1, read as the reverse complement.
ACAAGAATAATAGGCTCGATAATTATATTCTGCTTTTTTTGCGGTCCTTTTGTCGTACATATATGCATACTGAAATGATGTAATATTTTAAATGATTTGCTGAGGTACACAAACATAAATCCTATGTCCTATATTTGTTATTAACAAATTTAATGTCACATCAAACAAGGAGAGATGTAATTTGTGATCGCTAATGATCTCATGGTTTATAGTTTGCCAATAAAAACAAATTTTTAGAAATTAGAACAGTGACATGTTAGTTCGTGAATTTGTTCACTATAAGGTTAAAATATTTTATTTTGATACTTTTGTGATCGTCTTAAGTAAACTTGGCCATAACAGTTAATGTTTCGAATATCAAAATAATAACGGGAAATTAATAAATAATCTTATATTTACATATTGCGTATTGATGATTAGGTCTATTTTTCTCCTTTGTTGTGATGGTAATTTTACTGAATTTGTAGTTCTATGTAAACCAATGTCTTTAGATTTCATAAATAGTGGTTTTGGAGATTTACATTTTTTTTTTTAATCGGAAGATTGGGTTAGTCAACCAGAGTGTCGATTTTGGTCGTAAACTGAGAAATGAATCATGTTAACTGCACTTTCGTACTAGATGCAAAATTTAATTGGTCACAGACAATAGAACAGTTCACGCCAGCAACATAAAAGTTTCACATCTAGTACGTCACTCAAATATTACCTCATTTCTCAGTTTGCTACCAAAATCGACACTCAGATGTTTTGTCAAACCAATTTCTTATATCAAAATTGTGTATCACATCTAACTATATCAAATGGTTTTAAACCGATAGTTTTTACTTACTAAAATTTCATAGAACAAAAAAAAAAAAAAAATGGATACCCCGAAATTCGCTATTCAGAAATGCATTAAGAAAACCGCGAAACAGTTCGACAAATAGTTCACAATTAAACAATATTGAATCGGACGAGATACGTTTACCCAAAATTCTTTTTCTCTAACATATGTAAATAAACTTTCCCAAAGCTGTTTCCCTAAAACCCATGTGACCAAAAAAAAGTTTGCTCAAACCATAGATTAAGATATAAAAAGATAATCCAATAAGAACACTATATAAAAGTAAGTGACGGGGTACCCCTAGTTTGAATAAAAATTTAAAAGTTTTTTTTGGTTTACTGTACAAAGTACAAACATATATTTTTTAACTATAAAGAATAATTTCATTGCATAGAAATGCTGCTTAGTTTTATTTTTTATTCTTTCACTGTCGAATGCATATTTTGACTGAGTCCGAAACCCATGATAAGTATTTTGTGAATACAATTTTTGACATTTATTTGAAAAATATTCCCCTGCATTCCCAATTTTTTATTACGCTATCCAAAAAGTATAATAATTGATTAAAGTATTTCCCCGCCTTATATGTTTTTAAGTTCACTTTTTCCGAGGCATAAAAACGTATAAAGAAAAATTACAAAACCCTTTCGCAGGCACGTCGGCATGTAAATAGGACATGTCGATATCTGCCGACAGACTCTCCTAATTGAGTTTTAACTGTCAAATATATATTCATCTAATTACGATCCGTCTAGAACCGAAATTATAGCATGTGCCATTGTGCGAGCATTTTTTTTTTAAATTTGTTTCCGCGAAAGGATTAATTGTTTATTGTCATAGCAACGAAAAAGTTCAAATTTTTCTTAAACGGTTTTTGAATGGTAGTATTACAAAACCAAGTAGTGAATTTTATATATTTTATTGAATATATCCGAGTGTGCTACGCGATGAGATTGACTTTTAATATAGAAAATTTTGGTATTTGTCAAAAATTATCATAGCAACTAACTCTGATAATTTGGGTGCCTTCGATTTTTTCAAATAAATTTCTAAAAGTTATTTCACAAATATTTATCATGGGTTTCGGATACAGTCTTTACAAACCTTCCTTATACAGTAACCAAGCAAAATGGTTTCTTCTTTTTATTTTTACTTTTTCTATTAGTATTTCTAAATATTAATATTTGTTGCTTGCGTATGGGTCATCTTTATTATATCTTAATCTTTGCTCAAACTCAAAAGGTCAAATACCTTAAAATATTGTTTATTGATTTACATACTTATGTGTGAGTTAAAAAAATCAACAGCTTTATAGGCTAAAGTTGATCCTATACTGATATCTTTTACAAGATCTTTCAGGCCATATTTTTACAATTGGTGATCGTTGTAAGTGGTCAGCCCAACGAACGATTTTACACGCAATTGGACATTTCGTTGTGGTCAGCGGCAAAGATCAAACTCAAGACTGCGGTTTGTTTAGTGCGGTGCCCAGTGTGTTTCATGCATGATTTCATCATAACATTCCCGTGCCTTTAAAGTGAGTAAACAAAAATGTTATACATTTTTGTGGTTACCACAAAAGCGGAGTACCCATCCACCATTTTTGTATTTTTGAGGATCTTTGTCTGATTTGATTTAAATTCTTTAGCAATTTTTGTAATTTAATTATTCTCCGAATTTTATTGCCACCCAAAAAATAGGTAAAGAATATGAACACAAAATCGATGATGTATCACAAATGGATGATTTCATGATGGAAGAGAGTTCGGTAGAGCTACATTGGTTAGCTAGCATTAATAAATCAGGCAAAAGCCGTTTGTTTATTACTTTTTGTCCACTCTGTATAATATATATTATATATACGTAGCTATTTTGTAATATTTTGTTCATTTCTTATTGTTATGATTATTAGTTTTTGTTAAAAAACAGAAATAAATAATAAAACAACAAAAAAACATAACTTTTTTAACATAATTTTGTTGAATTGTTTTTCTTTAATTACATTTTTTATTATATATATATATATATATATATAAATATATATATATATATATATATATAAATATATATATATATATATATATATATATATATATATATATATATATATATATATATATATATATATATATATATATATATATAAATATATATATATATATATATATATATATATATATATATATATATATATATATAAATTATATATTAAATAAAAAAAACTAAAGTCATTCTCTATCAATTAAATATTTGTTGTTGTTATAAATTTTTTATAGTTTCAAAGTTTAATCGTTGAATAATAATTATAATAATAATATGTATATATATATATATACATATATATATATATATATATATATATATATATATATATATATATATATATATATATATATATATATATATATATATAATACATATATATTTTTTAATATATAAATAATAATTATTTTCATAACAATAATAATTTATTTTTTTTACATATTTATATAATATATACAATATACAAATATACAGGGTGACGCATTTAAATGGAGACAGTAAAATATGCAAGTTAATATCAATGGAAACTTTCACTACTTGCTTGTAAAACTTTCAGTTGTATTCATATTCAGTGAAATAACTAGAAATATAGCGTATTTTGGAATTTCATTTAAATTATATAATTCCCTAAATTACTCGTAAGTATACTCAGATCAATTTCACGTCAAATATTCATATGATTTGATTAGCAAAATTTGAAAAGAATATTTTCGTTTTGCTTTTCGTTTCGCCAACTTGCCTAGTGGTACTTAGATCAGTTGTAGAAGTTGGCGCATAATCGTATTTTCATCCTTTGAAACATGCATGTCGAATTCGTTAGTAAACAAGGAACAAATACGATTCTCCGCTTAGATTATAATCTGGATCAGAAAACGGATCAGATTCAGTTTTTTAAAAGTAGCAAACGTTATATAAATCGCAACAATTTTTGTGTATTATAAAATAACACATTATGAATTTCACCAATTTATCATCGATTAACCACAAATCGCGATTCTCTTTTGGAGATAAACGATGCGTTGTTATATTTGGTTTTTATTTCGATTTTGTCGCTTAAAAATATTTAACCTCGATGATAAAATTAGTTTTATTGCGCCTAAATGTATGAGCATATTTCTTTGACTTCATATATTTCTTATATATTTGCTCTGACATCACGCGTAAATACTCTGAACTAATGTAATTTTTTCATTTCGTAAACTGGAATCGCGTTTTCGATGTTAATGATAAAATAAAATGTTAAAAGCAAATGAAAACCTGATGATAATTTTTTTATTTCAATATTTATTATCGAAATACAATCGCGAAATATAATCTTTCAAAAGCAAGTAAAAAAAAATATTTGGTTACCACCTGGGAATTCCAAGTAATAACGGTATAAGCCAAAAAGTAATGTAAAGAACACCTATACTGACTTTACTTAAACAACGTATGCGTGGATAAAACTCAATATGCATTTAAAAATAGCTTCTGACCTATACCAAGAAAAAGTACCTTTTAACAAAGTTTGCTAAGAAAAAAGTAGCCATAAGTTAAGAAGTCTCTTACCAATGTAATTTGCTAAAATTCTGGAATTATTTTCTATGGAAATTTATCTCCGATTTTTTTAAACAAAAATAGGGCATTTATTGTGAAATAACGGTAACTTATGTTTTATTCAAAGTATTGCCTATTGCTAGCCACTATATTTTGAGATCTTTATCGCAGCATTCGAACATCATGTAGGAAGAACGCTTTGCTTTTTCAGACTATCCTTATAAATCGACTAAACTTTTGGTATCTTTAATTCATGTGAAGAGCTGCTCATACGGGTCATCGATAGAAACAAGTGGTAAACAGACGAGGCAATGTCTGGTGAATGGCGGATAAGGTAAAACTTCTTAATGTTTCCAAGTAGATTTTCACCGACGCCGCAACATTTGGAGAGAAGTAGAAAAATTTTGCTGTGTTAGTAGTATTGAACGCTTTTTTTCTTGAGTGCTCGGCTAGTGAGAGTGTAGTAATGGTTTCCATAAGACATCAAGCTGATCCCACCAAATACACAAAATTAACTTTCTTTCCATAAATATTCGGCTTGGCTGCGATGTGAAGCATAGCCATGTGATCCCCAAGATTTCTTTATTTGCTTTAGTAGTGGTTTCATTGGCCTAAGTAAGTCACGTGGTTAAAATGTGTTAATTTGATTGGTTGGTTCATGGATTTTTTTTTCATTTTTATCCGCACACGTGCTTTAGTAAGCGCCTAGTTGATAGCTGCTTTTTATGAATGGTTGGTAATAACATTAACTCGTTGTGGAGGCTAGTGTGATAAATAGATCTTCCTGTTGGAACCAACTATTTAAAAAGGGAATGCCTATGGTTCGTTCAAATTCAAGCTTTTTGTTTGGTTTAAAACTTATAAAATCCTAGAGCGAAGAATTTTCCTAAAAATACACTTTCGGTGCAATGGAAGTCTAGTAAAAAAGCACTGATGAAGGTTGCTTTATTAAATGCCTTGGTTACATTTATTTTATGTACTACATCATTTATTCATTCTACTGATTTCAACTTTTAAAGGTCTTAGTTACGACGAACATTTTGCAAGCTGCTCAGTTCTGTTAACACAAATGATATGACTATAAAATAAATTTGGAAAAATTATTTCTTCTTCAAATGAACAAAGATTTTAGCACAGTCCATGTGACCGGAGAAGTCCCACCGCTAATTTTAAAATTTAAACGATATACTATGCGAACTAGAGGTATCCTAATAACTGATCGAACTAATTGTTAACGAACATTTTTATCAAAATCCAGTGGCTGTGAGCATCGAAGGAAACAGGCGGCATAATTTTTTGTATTATATACATTAACTTCAGTAACCAGGATAAAAGAGTAATTTTAACCTGCGTCTTCTAATGTATTTACCTTCTACTCGATACACCTATGCATACTATTCGTTTCCCCCATACATCTAGAACCGAAAATATGTTTCATAACCATCTAATCTCTAATCTGAATTGACCCCTTTATAATGAGACTTTGAAAAGACACCATGCCAAAAACATAATAACCGCAATGACTTTGGGATGTACTCACTTTTACTACTTTTTTAATCCTAGAAAAGTCAGAACTCTCTAAAAAATTTTAAAACTCGGGAAGAACAATAGCAAGTGTCCTCTAATGAAAAATAAATAAAACCATGTAAGGTTCTCGATTGGAGCAGTCAATGTTAGCTTTGACCACTCTTCCGGAGAGTCGCTAATTTTGGCATTTTGCTTACTTCGATTTAAATGTCTCACCCTGTATATGTAACACTCATAGACTCGTACTATAACACTAAATATAAAATCATGTCATAAGGTTTATTCACTTAATAAAGAGTGTGACAGGTGAAACGTGGCTTGACACTCTTCTATATGTTAAACGACCTGTTAAATATGAATTTAATTATTTCGGTTATAAAATATAATGAATCGTATAAAATATATAACACGTTTTGGTAGTGATGTCATTCCATATAAGTATAGTAACGAACTTAGATACCCTAAATATAGTGGAATAATTAAAAAAAGTTTTAGTTGTTGGCCCTTTGCAATAATCTTAACATTATGTTCACACAAACACAAAAAAAAAACTTACGTGACGGTGACGATGATGCGTATGAATGTGAGGCAATCGATTGATCTGGAAATATATTGTTTTGGTTATAAGAATTAGAAAAATATTTTTTGTTTTGACATAAAATGTCACACACACACCAACCCCATTAATATTAAAAGTTTTACTAAAACTACCCTTTAACCGTATATAAAATATATCCGCGATGCGTTTTATGTAATGGACATCCATGTCCAAAACTAGATATTTTTAGCCACCTCTGCCTCTTTATTTTTCGTTTTTTTTAGACGTAATACAGATTTTATTTCTGAAAGAGAAAACGATTCATGAAAGGTAAAAGCTAAACGGAGCTTGTGTAAATTCTCAGGTCGTCTAAATTGAGTCATAATACCAGAATTTACCGTGTACTTTGAAATCTGGCTTGTATTTAAAAATAAGGCATAGAACTATTTATATCAAAAACGATTGGTCCACTAGTTCATCATTAAGTACGGACCGCTGTTGCAAATGGTTCAAAAAACGAATCGAATGATTACAATCGAATCATACGAATCAAATTTTCATATGATAGGTTCTAGTTTTTCGACAAAAACTTGTAACAAATTAAAATTACCCGCTATAATGTCCGGTAACTATCTATTCCCAGAATATTTACTACATTAGGACTATTTGACTTGTCTACCAATTTTTTACACTTCCTAACCAAATTGTATAAGTTCCGTACAGTCTCTGGCTAGCAAAGAAACATTATTCGATAACATTAATTTTTAAAACATTAAACAATGTTTCGCCGATTGGAATCAATTATGCGGATATGACACAGTTTCTAATAAAAAAAAATTTAGAAAACATTTTATTTTCACACAACACAAACACGATATATTTATAAACCCATTTACCGCGATATAATAGTCATGTATAAATCTAAATAATGCCCAAAACCATAAAATTGTCGAAAATCTTTCAACAACATGTCATTGCAAAATTTATTAAAAAAAAAAAAAGTAATCAAACTAAAACTATATTAATTTTTATTATAAAAATAATAATTTAAAAAATTTTCGAAAGTAGGTATGTACATAAAAAATAAAATAACATGCAGATATATAATTGAATATGGAATTTCCCTGATCAAAATATTACTTTTAATAACAAAACTATCGTTTATTTACAGTGAAGGAATTTATAATTCGGACAGATGACTTTAATTTGTGTATCAAATGTCATCAACCACCAAAACACTTTTTTATTCCTTTGTTAGGATCTATATTGCAAGCCGTTAACTTGCTTAGCTAATTCTTTCAAATAATCATTTATAATTTTTCAATCCACACGATTAGTATAAGCATAGATAAATACTATAGATTTCTCATTTGCGCAGTTAAAATGAAAATATTAAACTTCTGATCTCATTGTTGGATTTGTAAATAAAAAATAAAAATAAAAAAATGAATTCAAAAATAACAATTGCATCAAATGAGAAATCTATTTTGTTTATCTATGGTGTAAGTGTCATGAAATTGAAGGTATCGAAAACTCATCACCCATTTCAGTAAATCAGGACCACTACTTAAGAGTTACCTAAATTACCAGTTGATATTTTCCTTGTTGACTAATCTAAATATGGGTTTTAAAGGACAAATTGGGAAGAACAAAACGCGGTAAAATATTATTGAAAAAAATTATTATTATTAAGGCTCTTTGGCCTTGAAAAATTCATAATTTTACATTAGAGACGTTTAAGCAAGGTAAAGATTTTAAATAGACAGCATACGTCTACTTAACATGTATAAATAACCGTTTTCATATTATGTCACCAATGATAAAATTTTGACCTCAATATTGATAGAATAACCATCATAGAAAAAGTATCAATATCGATAGAATAAAGTAGGTTTACACTCAGAATGTCCATGCTCAATGCAAAGGATGCCTTAGCAGTTCTATTTTAAATTAACATACCTCCAAAAAATTTAAATTTGAACATTTAAAATGACATCTGAGCGAGCAAAACAACTATTAATTTTCGTCAGGCGGATTCAATCGATCGATTGAACCATCGTTCGCATGCCAACAAAAGAACAAACCAACGAGGTATAAATTGTGCAATGCCAATATTTAATACTTCATTTAAGGAAATATATTCTCCTTTTCTAGAATAAACATAAGTTTTAAAAATTATTTGGATGTAAAGCGGTGTATGAAAAACAATTGAAGAACCATGCAGTTCAAGTGAATCAGTCTGAGTGCATAGATGATAGATTGAGTATATTTCAGTCGAATCAATTTTGAACAGTGTGAATTTTACGACAAATAATAAGGAGATATCCGAGTGCTTCAACAGTTACTTTGCAAATATTCCCCTTTTTGGAACCTTTTACTGTAATATAGAATTTAAAGCAATAATTAAAAAAGACAAAATTATTCTCAAATTTGCGAAACATACTTCTATCTTTATAGAACCTGTTCTAACTGAAATTGTTAATGACTTATAAATGATACTTTAAAATGAAAAAATATACCAAGTTTAGAAACCAAAAAAACTCCAGAGACATCAATTATTTATCTATTTGAAAGTTCTTAAATTAATCATCTACGGTACGATTTCGGTTCAATGGTAATGAAAAATGATAAGCTTAGCATCGATAAACTTTCGTTAAATTTGGTTTTCATTTCGATTTTGTCGTTGAACAGTATTTATAATCGACGATAAAATTAGTTTGTTTACGCCTAAATGTTTGTGCTAATTTTTCTTACTTCATATATTTTATTTATATTTGCCCTGGCACCATGCGTAAATACTTTGAACTAATTTACTTTTAATGCTTAAATCGTTACCTAAGGCGTGTATACATCTACCAGAACAGAAAAAGACATCCTGCTTTATCACAATGTACATTTATCACAACATATGTTGATCGATTTATGAGTAGCTCTTCAAAATCTACTTATGAACGAAAATGTAAAGATATGGACGTTGACGAAGGGAAATATAATTGTCAGAAACAACCAATGCCAAGAATCCAATTCAGAGTTGGCAGCTGTATCTAGTATCAAAAATTTTCCACGAAAAAATACCATTAAATCATTTAATCCTTTCATCGACAATGACGGCATAAGGAGAGTAGGAGGCCGTTTTAAAAATTTAGAAATACACCTCAAAATTTCCAAATATTTTACTGTCGAAACATCCTGTTATACTAACAATTTTTCATCATTTGCATTATTCGTATTTAGATCCAGGACCACATGCTCTATTAGCTATGGTCAAGAGGCAATATTGGCCTATTGGAGGCAGACAAATCGAAAAAAATTGTTAATTCTGCATACGTTGTTTTCACATACGTCCAAAAACTGTATGATAGATCACAGCACATGGGAATCATATAGATATATATCTATATAGGATAAAGTATCTACATCACCACCATTTTCTACCGTATAGGAATAGACCTGTGAGGACCATTTTCAATACATTTCAAGAGCCGATTAAATGGACCAGTTGGAGCATATATTGTGTTTCTTTATGTTTTGTGGTTGAAACAATTGACCTCGAGCTTGTTTCCGATTTAAGCACCAGCGCATTCCTTGATGCGTTAAAATGCTTTACAGCCACAATAGAAAAGTGTACCACCATATATATTATGACAACGCAACCAATTTCCTAGGCGTATATAAAGAGCTACGCCTCATGTTACAAAATTTAACCGTCATCTAGTCAACCGATATTGCGTTGACGAAGGGAACACTTGGAAGTTTATTCTTCCCAATTCACCACATTATGGAGGTTTATACGGAGCAGCAGAAAAAATTACAAAATATGATTATCTTGGCAGTGTATACGATATATATGTCCATCTGAGGAAAGTTAGATCCAAAAATAAAAAAATATCAAAAAAAAAAAAAAATATCTTGATTTAATTCAGAGGTGACACGAACACTTCTCGACCGTGACCATATAATTAATAATGAAAAAGCACAGGAAAAAGTTAGATTTTTATCGAAGATGCCAACATTCCCAGTAGAACTCCTATATAGATGCTGAATGATTCTATTATAAATATAGATCTAATGTGGTTAATTGTACTAGCCCGAAGAATACGTTTTATTCTGATGATATTTTTGCCTTTTTTATTTCCGGACAAACTGTGATTGCTAGCAAAAACTTACCAACACAAATGTCAGTTAAGTATATAGTGCAATTCATAGTATTAAATCATATACTTTTGGAATTGATTATATTTTTCATTATTTATCATGGAAAGAGGCTAAAATTAATTCCAAATTCAAAGAAATGCAAGATAAGTTATTTAAGACCTAAGACCAATTAGTCTTTTCCCATATCTGTCCAAGGTCTTTAAAAAATTAATTCTACACCAAATTTCATTTGGTGATGTTGTTTTCTTCGTTTATTAATGTTCTCCCATTAGTACTATAAACTAGCAAATTCCATTTGAACATATTCCGCTTCCATTTGCAGTTGTAGCTAGATCTCCTAGATTTTGATCCCTCTGCTGTGGTGCTCTTCTTTTGACCTTAAAACGATATACTATCACTCCTATTATGATGAAGCCAACTATGATATACGGAACTGTGTTGAGGTGCATGTCTAACATCTTGTAATTTATGAATCAAAGTTGTAAGAATCTAGCACTTAGCGTTGGAAAAGGTAAAGGTTTAAACAATTGATTTAGCTTCATAGTGGCGTAATGTTTTTTCATACGTCTTTTGCAAGACTTTTGCAAGGTTTTTGATGAGTCTATTTTATGTAGCAAATACTACTGATCAATGTTCGCTATATTTCCTATAATATTGATAACGTCTCTTTTTTGCCTGTAGGTTTTACCGTGTTAGAGTATCTCATTTATCTGATTGTGAACTGCTAACATGTGATATTATTTTATTCAAACAGAGCTGGGATAAATTTTTCACGCAAGCTTGATATGAGCTTAGCTTTGTATAATAACAGATCTTCTTAACATACATAATTATATTCCACTGAATGTTTCTAGTGTAATCGGATGAGAACAATTAGTTAGTTCATACGGATGATTAATCGCTGGTGATGCTTAATTCTGATGCCGTGACTGTCTTTAACTCATCTGGTTGATTGCTGTTCCATTTTGCTAGATAATCCGTCGACCATCGTTACCAAAAATGTGAACCATTTTTGCAATAATTTCCAATGTTTTCCTAAGAGTATATTTTCATGCTACAAATCTGGTTCTGGGATGACAAGTGGTGCCTTATTCTTTCAAGTTTATATAAAACGAGTGTACGATGGCCCCGGCAAAATATCCGGGAGATCCTGGTTAGTCCTTGATCGTACATTCTAAATCAATCAAAAACAAAAAAAAAAAAAAAAAAACAGAATCTGGTTCTGGAATGACAAGTGAATCACTTATTAAAAAATGACCTTATGGTATATTAATACATCTTTAGATGGATCTACCGATATTGTTGTCAGTGGCCTTAAATTGAGGCATGACTTGATTTAGGAGATTACTGTCGAAAGTTTTTCGTATGTTAGTGTGCTTTCCCCGATTATTCGCTTTAAATGATACTTCATTTAAATTTTGACTGCTGCCTTCTATAGCCCTCCGAAATACAGTACTAGTGGTGGTATAAAATGCCATACAAATTAACCAATGTTTTAGCAGTGATTAGTATGCATTTTGAAACTCTAACTTATCTTCAGTTGAAAATATTATTTAGTAACAGACATAAAAAAATACATTGTAGTGCATAATACACATTATTAATGGAACTATCTATTGGGTGTATGCAGTAAAGACCGGAATTTTTTTTTATGAAATTTAAGCCTTTAGTGTGAAAAAATGTTACAAGATTTTTTATTCAAAGTATTGCCCATCGCTACCCAATACTTTTTCCCATCTTTCTGGCAATTTATGGATTCTATCCCAGAAAAACTGCGTCGGCTTGGCGGCTAAAAACGAATCGAGCCAATTTTTGATACCTTGAACTGAAGTGAAGCGTATTCCTGATGCCTGATGGAAATTCTGCCTCACCCGGGCATTCTGCACGGGTGAGGCAGAATTTCCCATCCGTTATTCTCCAGGTAATTTTTGACCGGCGCCGCAATATGTGGCCGAGCGTTATCGTGGTGGAAAATGATTGACTCGTGTCTGGTCGCATACGTTGGCCGCTCTGCCTAGATTTTCTGCTTTAATCGGATCAATTGTTGACGATAGAGTTGGGATTGATGGTTTGGCCACTTGGCAACGGCTCATAGTGGATCACACCTAGCTGGTCCCACCAAATGCACAGCATGACCTTGACCCCGTGAATATTCGGCTTTGGTGTCGATGGGCCGGCCTCGCCTTTCTTGACATACGCGTTTTTGCGCTGGGCATTATCGTAATGGATCCATTTTTCATCGCCAGTGACAATACGATGCAAAAACGACTTCTTGAATGTGCACAATCAAAACAAAAACTTTTAGTTGATTTTGACAGGTATTGAATAGGGCTTTCAAATGACATATATGTCCATGATGTACCATAACGCATAAACAAGTAATGACATCTAGTATCAAATTCCGGATTTAAATGCATACACCTCATATTATAATAATAACTGTTCACAGGATTGATCGAAAGGCTGTTATGAAAATCGAGAGAAGCCATGCGTATAACAGCTTAAAATGCGATGTTTACGGATAATGACTATACAAACGGAACGAGTGTGGATTCTACACGTACAACGATCTCTTAAAAGAGATCGACTATTCGGAAGGTTCAGGAAATTTAAAATAGATCATATTTTTCGTCCGAATTTCAAATATACTCACTGTACTATATATGTTACATAAAACATGACTAAATATAAATTGTAAAAAAAACGTTTAAAATAATATAATTATAATTAATTTAATCATATATTATTACTATTATAATGATACAATCTAAAACAATAGAATATGTTATGTACTCGTACATATACCAAAATAACCAATCATCTCTAATAGGTAGCTTAACATTCGATTTCTTTAACTATATATTCTTAAACGAAAAGAAACATAACCGACACCATATTGCTAACATATTTTCTATTTTATTTATTTTTTAATTACTTGCAATAAATCAAAACTTTTACATAATTGCAAAACAATTTTAAAAATACAATTTAGCATTTTCATTGCCTAGGTCACATCCATTATATATATATATATATATATATATATATATATATATATATATATATATATATATATATATATATATATATATATATATATATATATATATATATAATATATTTATATGTATATAAATAATAATATTTTCTTGGCTTCGTTCATCACCCGGCTTGGTTAGCACGAGTGTATACACCAAGATCTTTTTGATCAAAGCAATTAAGAAAACAAATCCAATTGATTGATCATAAAAATTTAACAACTGTCTGATTTTTCTTCTTCATAAGTTCAAATGGATACCACGCATATAGTAAAGTAGTTCGAATAGTAAATACACATGTAAATAGGCTTCTAGCTAAAATGCGCGCAGTCTATTATTTATCTTATTTATTATTAAGAAATGTATATTTTTATTACATTCAAACATGGGAAAAATAATAAATTACTAGATACGATTTTTTTTTTTTTTTTTTATATTTTTAACTCGAATTGAAATAAAAATAAACTTTAAAATGAAATTAATAAGAAGTACATCTTGTTACATTCTTATAAAAAAAAAACACAAAATTTATTTGTTTACATTAAATCATATACAAGAAGAATAAAACAAAAAAAAATATCAGACGATGATTGTAACATTAAAAAATATTGATTGATTCATTAAGCCGCATACATATAAGTGTGTAAATTAAGATGTGTGTTTGTATACGTGAGATCGAAAGATAACACCTTTTTTGTTAAATTTGATATCAATATTTCACATTATAAAAACTAAGATGGTCAAAAGATGTAGGTACGATACCCATAATATCAAAACAAATATTTTTGTGATAAATTAAATATAAGACGCACATAATATACAATATCCATATATACATATATCTTTATTTTGTATATAAAGATATTTTTATTTTAAATAAATTAAAGAAAATATAAATTAAAATACATTTTTTTGTGTTTAATTTTAAATTATAAAGTAAACAGAAAAGAAATATTTTTTTTATGTATTTTATTTAATTTATGTATATTTATTTTTATATATATATTTTTTAAGTTTAACAAAATCATAAAAAAAAAGATATTTTATGTGTACAGGGTGATTCTACCGGTTTCCGGTGTTTTTTTTAATAAAATTTTGTACTTCGCAATTAGATAGTAAAATATTAAATGAAAATCATCTACGAAACATTCGGTGCTTTAAACATAAGATACACCCTATAATGCGTTTATACATGTATAGTTATAATTATACAGTGGGACAAACACATATTATCTTTAATAATTTATACATAAATCTCTCCAAAACCTCTACAATCTAAAGGTGTATCTAAAAAATAAAACAAGTCTATAGGAAGGAAGTAACTATAAATAAGTCCTTCAAAAGCTAATCTAACCATTGACTAAGAAAAAAGTAAGTTTATTTTGCGAGAGTTAAATTTTTTAGAATATATTATAGAGAATTTGTTGGGACGACCGGCTGTACAATATTTTTCGAAAACCTGAAAATAGTATTATCATCGTTACCTATACTTACTTATCAGCGCAACTACGCAATGCTTTGAAAGTTGGAATTGGTGGAGTATAGTTGCAAAAATCTGATTCTAATGGTGTTTTCTTTTTATTTTTCAAAGACAAATTAATTCGGAAGCGTAAGCTCCAGTACAATTTTTTAACAAAAAATACAATTGTCTCCATAATATACATTGAAAAATTAAAATATCAAAATAGCACAAATAAATTATTCAAGTAATATATTTTTTTTTCAATGATTGTCTGATTTCCAATTTCGTCATGTAAAAGTCGCAAAACATACAAAGTTCATTATAAAGTTTCGACATAAGCGCTTTACGCCGTTGTAGTGGTATTTTTAAAATATTTACAATGCACCAACTTGATAAAACTAAAATTGTAGTCTGACATAAATACGTACCTAATCTCAGCTCAATTTATGTAGTAAAATTAAAGTGAAGTGGTAAAATGGAACATTCAGAAGCAAAAAAATCGAAAAAAAAAGTATTAAACAGGAGTCAGATGCCACAAAAGAAAAGTCCAAACGCGAGATGAAATTATTCGAGGAAAAATTAATACTAGAGTTGGAAGGGCATCCACATATTTATAACAAAATGAGCGTTGGTGATCGTTGTCATAAGGTTGGCTAATTGTTTCAGGCTCATCCGAATCAAGTACCTATATCAATGATGTTACTTCTTAAAAAAATGTGCAAAATGCAGCTACCTAGGACGACTTGCTTGGCAAATGGAACCTGGATCTCCAATGAGTTTAATAAAATTCGCCAAGTATGGCAAACTATACCGAATGCGTTTTCTACTATTCGCCTCGCTCTTGACAACCTTTAACGAAACAGAATTATAAAGAGAGCTAAAATAAACGAGCTTGTCATTACACAAATCTATAGTTGAAAATTCTTTCATTTAAAGAAAATTTTTTACCAGGATATGGAGTTAACAAATTTGGTCTGAGTCCAAATCCCTTATCTCCTACTAAAACTTGTGGCATAAACGAGCTTGTATCGGGTAAACAAGTATTTTTAGGGACGTTAAGTGATTGTGGATTATTTGTCCACGCTTCACCAAAATTACAGTTGTAGAAGACGGCCATGAGACCTATAGAAAAAGTTTTCTTATAGTTAAAGAAGAGGCTTTCGCTGTTTCCTGCGCAAAACATTTTTATGTGATTCCCGTCCACTGACACAAGGCAGTTTGGAAAGTTTCATCGGTCCAAAAACCCTTTTGATATTTTTTGCCAGTTCGAGTTGATCAGCTTTGGTAAGAAAATAGGCTTTAATTCAGCGTTTATTGCAAACATAAACCTTAATGTCAACACTAGTTTTTCTTTTGGCGAAACGATGTCTTTCCGGAAGTTACACTTTTTCGACACAATTCTGCTGTAAATTTTTTTCAAAATAAACCCGAATTGCTCTTTGTGCACGCGAAAATATTGAAAATATTTTTAGGGATATATTTCTAAGTTCTCAATTAAATTAAAATATTCACCATGCGATTTTCTAAGTGGGCAATTTTGTATGTGGGCAAAGCAAACCTAAAAAAAGTGAAAGAGTGTCAAGTTTTTCGTTTTGCTGTGGGTAAAGCGCTATAGAATTCAAAGACTGTCGCTTCCATAATTCGTTCTATGAAAATCAATTTTCAAGAGTGTGCAAGTACGTAGGTTTTTAATAGGAGCATACAACTTTAGGTTCATTAACAGGTACGCACTTAAAATATTACCGTTAAGTAAATCGGAAATAAAAATAGCTCCAGCAGACTGACGACGAATTACAAGTGGCTCAATTGTAATTCGAAAAATTCACATCTTTCTACGTATGAAGATAGATCAATAGACCAATAGACGGTCAAATCCACCATATAATTCCAAGATCCCATATTTCGTTAACGCACTTGGCTAAATTCAAATGTAATAAAATATTCTAACACCAAGAATTTACCGCGTCTATATCCATTTGTAATTTAACTGCATCAGATATAGATTATACGAATATGTGAAATTATCTTTATAGGTCGTCAGCATATATTAGACATCGGGAAAATTTTATACTTTTTGTATAATATGAAAATAAGTGGACCAAGACGTGAGCCTTGAGTTAAATTGCACCAGCCCAGTTAGATACGACTCAAGTCATTTGATTAAATTATCATTAATTCCAAATGATTTTAATTTTTACAAAACAATAAAGTGATTGATTGAGTCAAACGCCTTACTGAAGTCGGTGTAAATGACATCAAGTAGAGCATTACTCTCAATCACCTCCGTGGCATGCTTCGTGAATTCCACTAAATTTGACACAGTAGAACGCCCACGAAAAAAACAACATATAATCACACACTATTGACTCAAACAATTTAGGAATGGCTGACAACAAAATACCCCGAAATACCCCTATAGTTAAAAACATCGCGCCTATTATAATACCAGATTTAAAGATCGGTACAATATGAGACGATTTCCAGGTAACCGGAAAACACCTTCTTTTTCAAAAGTAAATAAAATTGACAAAGGCAGAGCCATTTCATTACTAAATTATTTAAGTAAGTATAAAGAACTACCATCTGGGCCACATCCATCCTTAAAAAAATGGAGGGATTTAACGATATCCTGTGTGAGGTGTCTACAAACAAGAGTTGGTACAACTTTCTTCTGCACTATCATATTTATCATTATCAACATCAGTCCGACTATATATGTTTTGAAAAAATTAAGCAAATAAGTTAGCAATATCCCCAGAATTACTGCTATAATAACATCATTGAACCACATTGTTGATGGAAACCCAAAAGTAGGTACAAACCTGTTAAAGGCAATGAATAAAATGTCATAGAAAACGGTATATTTACCTAAATATTTACCTAACGCACAGCATGAAAGGTAAATTGGTACTAAAAAAAACATTTGTGGAAAACGGAAAATGGTTGTTCTTAATTTTCCCGAGAATTGGTTGAGACATTTTTCTCGAGAAGAAACACTATCACCTATATCATAGAAAAAATGAGATACTCAGATCATCTCATTTGCACATCTCAATTCTCATACAATAAAATTTTAAACATCATTTTAACAAAACATAAGAAATCTTTTGAATCAAAAACTTTTAAGCATCAATCAAAATTTAGACAACGTGACAAAATATTACAACAATCAAAATATTAAAATCCGCGGCTAAATATTTTTTCAATAAACAAACATTTTGATCTACATATTACACTAAACTGTCAATCATATATATGTTTGAATCAAAATAATTTGTTAAACATTGCTAAAATTGTTCTCGGTTGTAACTAACCACAAATAGGTATGACAAAATTGTAATTCAGAGATATATACTAGACCACGTCAAAGCCTTCAACTGGATCAAACCGACATTGAATTTTCAAATCAAAAAATAATATTTAACCTAAACGAATAGACTTTCTATATAGCAATGAATTTACGTCCTAACCGCATATTAAACCTATTTACTTATAAATTTATAATTACAAGAAATATGTACATGGTTTACATACTCGTACATGAACAGTCATATGTGTATTTATATATACGTATGTATGTATATATTTATCCGTAATTACAACCAATTTAAACTGTTATTTCTATTTATTATATAAAATTATAATAGATATTTGTTTCCTAATAATAATATAATTGTAATTATATTCTTATTTATAAATATATATTATAAAGAAATATAATTTTATTTTTTCTACAAAACTATAAAAAAAAACTAATTTCTTAGATTTAATTATAGGTAATAATCATAATCATTAAAATGAAATATTATAAGATTAGAAAATAAAATAAAAAACTTTTCTAATTTTTTCAAATCATAATTCGTATTTTTGTGTAATAAAACACAATCAGTTTTAATGCTTTTTGTATTTCTAAACACATTTTCTTCAACACACGTCATAAATATTCGATTTTGATTTACAAAACTATTGAAATTTCTATTTCAAGTTTTTAAACAATATCATATTGTTATTATATATGCCTCTGTGGTTGGGGGGCATTTGTATGTCTCGTAAAGAATATGTGAATAAGCATGATATACTTTGATTACCACTACTGTGTCTTTTGCTTGTCGTAAGACGCGACTAAACGGTTGGATCGCAAAAGTTGTTTTTGATTCGAAAAAAAGTTAAGATGTTTAAAATATCTACAAGAACAAAAAATTTACCAATAAAACCATTCTAACATAAAAGGACACAGCGTTTAAGATTGGCACATAGGACTGCTGCCGCTGAAAAAACCATGTGTGGTTACCGGCCTTATGTCAGTCATTTTGATACAATATTGCTTCGTTAAAAATTTCAAACGAAATGCCATAACTTCCAATCTTTTTAAAGTCGGTTAATCTCTGTGTTGAAATCAAATTTTGTAAAATTAGACGATTTTCGATCTTAAATTATTTTAGATTAATCTTAACCCTTAAATGCATAATGTCTTTTTAAACGGACAAAAAAAAATTTATACAGAAATCAATTTTACAAAAATTTATATTTATATGGGTGCAACGGTAATCTATATCTCGACAAATATTTGTAATTGTTTGTGCAACGGGATAGTTCGCTTTCGATCGTCAAACAAAAAACATCACCTGTGTATAAAAAAATCAAAAAATGTCTGTTTTAAATTAAAAAAAAAACATTTATTTATTCATTGCGCAATTGTCTATTTGATAACGGTAAAACATCGTCATTTTAAACGGATATAATACACACCACAATAAATTGTACTAAAATTTGATCACCCTGTGTTTCTATTTTTGGATCACAGTATTTTTTTTTATAATAATTTTGATTAGTACTATTTAGATAAAATGACCACATTTATCATCAATGGTAAAACTTACTCGGAGGAGGACATACTGTATGCAGATATAGCAGACATACTGTATGAATCGGACAACGATGAGAACGTAGATGAAAAATAGGCCTACACGAATACATTATCATGAGCAGTTCAACAGCTTGGTCCAGATATTGACTTTACTCTGAATAACACACGTCTTATTACTCGTGATAAGACAACAACGGTTTCAACAGATGGACCGTCAACATCAAATAATGGTCTCGCTAAATGTAAATGGAGAGAATGTAGGGGTACAAAATAAATTTTCATCCATGTTTGCTAATGTAGGATGTTGATCAAAAACATTTGGCATTCGAAAAACCAATTTGGAAAAAGCGGCATTTGGTTTGTAGTAATGCGAAAATTAAATTCCGTCGAGATTCTAGTGTACCACCTGAAATTTCTCTAACTCTCAATGCCCTATAAATACTTTATGTTTTTTTGGACAGAAGAAATTGAAGCATTAATATATTAATATATATTCTCTTCAGAACAACCACTTGGATCTTAAGTTTGAAAAGCAAGACTTCCGCGATTTTATAGCTGTAATTTATATTATGTCCGTCGTAAGATTATCCAGTGTTCTAGATTAATGGGGACCTCAATAGGTTTGAAAAAATAAAGCGATTCATTCATTTCAATGACAAAACACAACGGGCTGATAAAGAAAATTGAGAAAGAGATCACATTTTTAGCGTTCGTCCGGTTGTCGATTATCTCAATATACAAATTTCGAAAAAGTGCCAAAACTAGACCGATTATGTGATGATGAGCAAATGTGTTCTACAAAAATTGGTCATTATCTCAAAATGTACGCCTAATAAACCTAAAAAGTGGCAGATTAAGTATTGATTGTGAATTTAATAGATCTAATTTTATAAATCTTCGTGAACATTTCTGAAATTCAAGATGAACCTAAAAAGTTTTGGAAGTTTGTAAATGATAAGCGAAATACAACAGGATTTCCGTCTGTAATGAAACATGATGAGGTTCGGCTTAATGATATTTACGAAAAATGTGCTGGATTTGCTAATTTTTTTCAGTCGGTATATAAATGTAAGGTTAGCACCAGTTATAATGACCCTAACGTAAGTCATTGCCAGTTTAACATTCCTCGTTTGTCTATAAGTGAGGTGGATATAAGTGAGAAACTTTTAAGATTTAACGACGGTTGTGGACCGGATGGAACACCTTCGTGTATACTTAAATGTGTGGCATCTGATAGTGCAACTCCGTTATGTTATC
The DNA here is from genome assembly GCA_963556175.1 of Tipula confusa. Taxonomy (NCBI): domain Eukaryota; kingdom Metazoa; phylum Arthropoda; class Insecta; order Diptera; family Tipulidae; genus Tipula; species Tipula confusa. Next base: position 20,605,965 of record OY744477.1, on the reverse strand, counting down.
TGTTTAATCAATCCTTAGTAACCGGGCATTTCCCTAGTGCTTGGAAAATTGCATATATTGTTCCGATTCATAAAAAGGGATGCCGTTCTGAAATTTCCAACTATCGTCGTATCTCAATTCTTCAATACCCAAACTCTTTGAATTAATAGTTACAAATCATCTACAATTTTATACTAAAAATATTATTTCAATTTTCCAACACGGGTTCTCTAGTGAAAAATCCCCAACCACTAATCTTTTGCTGTTCACTAAGTATGTCATTGATTCAATCGAGTCAAAGGCCCAGGTTGATGCTATTTATTTTGACTTTGCCAAAGCTTTTGATTCCATTGAACATACAATTATTATAAATAAATTAGCTGCAATTGGTTTTGATCCTATGTTTTTAAAATGGATTGCTTCCTATCTGGTAGGTAGGAAGCAGTATGTTTTATTGAATGATATTAAATCGGATTATATTCAATGTCATTCTGGTGTTCCTCAGGGATCTCATCTTGGTCCAGTTATTTTTCTTTTATTTGTGAATTATATTTCGAATATTTTCAAATTTTGTAACGCTTAATTGTTTGCGGATGATTTGAAGATTTTCATGCTTATTGATTCTTTAATTGAGGCGGATAAATTGCAAACCGAAATCAATAACTTATCTCGATGATACTCTGCTAATAGATTGTTCATTAACGCAAGTAAGTGTAACGTCATGTCCTTCAATTGAACATTAAATCCTGTTTTATGTAATTATCATTTGGACGGTAATCTTCTTAGTAGAGTTAATTCAATCGTAGACTTAGGAGTTACATTTGAAAATAGAACTTAAAGCTAATTCCATGTTAGGTTTCATTATTCGAATGACGAAAGAGTTTCATGATTTTTTTTCATGTGTTCAATTATCTATTTCTTTGGTCAGGTCAGATCTTGAGTACGCTATTACCGTATGGTATCCCCACCATGATGTATATATTAACAGATTGGAATCATTCCAAACACGATTTACTATTTATATTTTTAGAAAGCTCGGTTATCTGTCAGATCACAATCAACCCTTGTAGCAGCAAGTAATTTACCGTCATATCAAGTCCGATATCAAATTCTGAATATTGATAGTCTCGCGAAACGCCGGAAAATTGCCTAGGCATTGCTTGTTGGAGATTCTTTGAAAGGGCGAATTAATTGTAGGAATCTTACTTCTGTCTGGAATGTTTATGTTCCGAACAGATCCCTACGACAACATGAATTTTTGTATGTGCCGTTTAATAGAACTAATTATGGCTCAAATGAACCGACTGTCTCTATGGCTAAAATATTTAATGATTATTATCATTTATTTGAATTTGGTATGTTTAGAAGAAATATAATAGGACCTACTTATAGGACAATTTAGTTTCTTCATTATGAAGGAATAAAGCCTTTTGCAAATGATGAAGCATCACAACAATTAATAACTATTCGAGGTTTCGGTAGAAAAAAGTCTTTGGCAATGGTTATTTGTCCTCAAGTTATAAAATAGTACAATGCCGATAAGGGTGGAATTGACCTAATAAACAGACATATAGGAAGACATAAATTTCCTCTCAAAAGTTGCAAATAGACCAATTGACTCTTTTTTTACTTATTGGATATTACGATGATAAATGAGTAGGTTCTTTATAAAAGAACGTATCATAACCTTACCATCTATGACAAAGTTTTTTATTTAGAATGCAAGTTGCAGACGCATTAGCGAATGCAGCTAAAGATTCACGGAAGCGTGGACGACTATCAGGAGTGAAGAAATAATTCCAACAACGCACACAATGGCCAAATGTGACGCCAATACTCATCAAAGATATTAGGATGGACGCTTTTGAATATTGGCCAGCCTATACAACCAAAGACAGATGCGGTTTATGTAAGGAAGGCAAGACTACAATAATTCACAACCAATAATTAATGTTTCTTTTAATAAAAAAATAATTATAAATTATTAGATCGAATTGGATCTAAACGCATAAGCCATCGAAATCGGCATATTAATAGCCTGAAAAATCGTTCAATGCCAATCGTTCCAATGCATACCCACGATCTCCTGTAATATAAGAAATTTGAACTATTCACACTAATAGGGCGGTTAGTTTACGAGATATAGTGGTTTGAAAATTCGAAAAATCAACTAAATATTGTTTGCTTTTACGCATTACTTCCTCAGTGACGTCATTTTTGAGAAAGAGAAAGAATGAGACCTGCGCAATACACTACCATATTATTCTAAATAATTTGATCATGTCTTGTTGTCTTCTATTTTCAATCATTGTAGTACTAGCAATATAACACATCTTATAAACGTTCGCACATTCATATTATTTCATATTACTTCATGAATTCTCATAAATCATGATGATGGTAATTTCCATCGATAAATGGGCGAATATCACTTCTCAATGAATGCACAACTTAAAACATTTCGGATGCAATAATTATCTACAAAACAATAACATAAAATAGGTGTAATACGAGTACATACTAAAATAAAATAAATGATTTGAGATCAAATGACATTTGACATTTCAAAAGGATCTAAAATATCAAGTAAAAATTTATTGTACTGACTGGTTCTTAATTTACAGTTGTGAATTTTATTTATTTAATTTTCATTTTAATTTTACGTATAAGAAATTTCAAAATGGCGATATGTCAATTTGTCAACATACTAGTGAAAACAAACATAAATAAATTAAATAGCGCATGCGCACAAATACACACACACATTCCTGAAATTATTATTTTCCGGTAATTTGCGTTCTAGTCGTCTCGTATAGTCTCAAAAAGGCAACAAAATTAAGGTACTGATGAGCTGGTTATGTAGACGAAACCAAACAAATGAAACGAACGAATTGAATACGTGAAAACATACTAGGCCAATAAATAAAGACGCACCGAAATGAAATCGAACGGATAAATTGATTCAATTCAATTTCAAAAGTAAATTCTACTAACAAGTAAAACAAATTATTTTATTAAAATGTCTGCTTGCCGTAGTACAACACCGTAACCATTTCGTCTTGATATTTGTAGGCAACATTCATTTATCGATGTGCCCTATCCAAGTTTTTCTGGAAGGAAAATCAAAACGCAAAAAAGCACAGGTATGTTGACATTGTTCCTGTCAACCTATTCAATTTGGAAAACTTTTACTCAGCAAAATCTACCTTTTTGTTATACAGGTGTTTAACAAGAACCATGTGGGCCTAATAAAACTGCTTTGTGGAACATCTGTCGTTCAAGCCAGCGGTTTTGTTTGACGATACATTCCTTTCGACATTATACTTTGCCATTATAGAAGCCATAAACCAAATTTTCAATTTTTGAAAATGGCTATCTACCATAGCAAATAAAAAGTTGTTTGATTATTGGCTATAGTCATTATAAAGCTTAAGATACTAACGGCCTTCACTGTAATTTTATATACATAATATATTATCTTTAAAAAAAATTCTTATATTTTCTTTTTCTTATGGTAAACAAAAATTCTTTATTTTTATTTAATTTAAACAAAAAAATAATATATTTATATTCACAAAAAATATATAAATTATTTAAATTGTTGTATTTTAATTATATTTAATTTATGTGTATTCATATGTATATATAATATACGGGAGAGAGAAATTTTATTTTTTAGGTTATGGTTTGTATTTTCTTATTAATTGTTTACAAATGGCCGATATTATTTATATTAATAATCAAAAAATAATAATCGAGTAAACATATATATATATATATATATATATATATATATATATATATATATATATATATATATATATATATATATATATATATATATATATATATATATATATATATATATATATATAATTTTAAACCAATTTGATATTAGAAAAACGTTATGAAAATGATAGTTCTGTCAAACAACATTTCGTAAAATTCGCGTTATTTTTGTTAACATAATCGTCTATCTGAGCTAGTCAGCCCGTTAGTAGAAATTTAGTGCAAATATTTGAGTGCACAGTTCAGTAACTACAACATCATTCTTAGGTTGACAGTTTAAGATTGGATCATTAAACGCAAAGAATGGTATTAAAAAATTTTTTTTTTTATGAACCTGAAATTTCATTTTCATTTCCATTTGTGGCTAAGTAAAAAAATTCAATGGCATTTGTTCAACAACCAATGCATTTTTGTCGTGATACTGGTACATGGTGCGCTGAATGGGCCAAAGACACCGAAAATTTCGACCATATAGAAAAAACTTCTCGTGGTGGACATTTGCCAGATATTATTTTTATCCCTTAATAGTCAGTGTCTACAGAAAATTTAAAATAAACGATTGAAAGCACCTTAATTAAAGTTACTGAATCGAGACTAAAAAAATTGTAAGAAGTACAGTTATTGAATTGAGCCTTCAGGTGTCACAAATGAATTAAAAATATTGGGTTATTGCAATAGTACAGGCAGCAAGGAAAAGAGAGAAAATCTATGTAATGTAATGTCTTTGCGCTAAACTGATACAATAAATTAAAGTGGAATTAAAATTTTAAACTCACTTTTAATGTTGGGTTAACCTAATAATTATGAAAAATTGTTGGAATCCATTGACTATTATTTTGATTCAAAAAGACATTTTCATTGAACTTTACTGCATATGAATTTTTATCCAGTCCTTAACCAAATGTGTTGGTTAACATGCGTACATCCCAAAAGTATAGCTAGTTTAAAGTTAAATCACTGATACTACATAATATTTATATGTAATATATATATATATATATATATATATATATATATATATATATATATATATATATATATATATATATATATATATATATATATATATATATATATATATATATATATATATATATATATATATGCATTTTATATTTTGTTTCAATCCTTTAAATTTAATTATTTGGCTATTATCCAGAATACCCAAAAATAGTTTTAAAATAAATCGTTTGTACCGTACTACAATAATCGAAAACTGCTTAGTTTCAATTTTCACTATCTCTTAATTCACAATTCAAGTTTAGACTAAGAAACTTAGTTAAGGAAATTTATGTAAATATTGACTAAACAAAAATTTTTAATTATAAAAAAAAATCAAATTTGTGTAGCAAACTTAATTGCCAGTAACCTGCATGGTATTCGGCCGTCTCCCAAATCATGAAACAACCTTAACCGCCTAATCAAGAATGCGAGGAACTATTCGGAAGTAATCGGAATATGTGACACATTTTTCACAAAAAAAGGTTCGCATCCCTTCTTCAAACGTCGCTAAAAGACGGATTGTCTTGATAAGATTCTCTTTCCTTAACCATTTCAATATGCTAGAACCACTCAAAGGCATTACTTTAAACTCAAACAGTTTAGTTTTACTAGACCGATGCAAAGAGTTAGAAGCATTATTGCTTCGCCACAAGCCTCACTTAGTTTTGCTATCTAAAACCCATCTAACCCAGCGACATAAGCGGTTATTTCACGTTCAAGCTAGATGCCTTAAAGGACTAATCAAGATGCACTGCCATTCTAATGCCATTCTAATTTGCACTATTCTCAGGTTGACTGACTGAAATTTAAAGTTCATGTTCAACAAAATCTTCTAAATATTTCTCCAATATCTACCTCTGCTGACATTGAAGAAAATGCCAACATGTTATCTAAAACAATCGGAAGTGCCATAAAGGAAACTATACATCCACTCAAAGCAAAGGTAACCTAAATATTCCTTCTAAACTCCATTCATACCAAAGTCAGTACTGAGAAATTTACCAAATAAAGGTATCACACAGCTGACCGATATTCGTAAAGGAATCCTAAAAATATAATACTTTCCAAACTGTTAGAAAATTGGCAAAGCCATTCCTATTAATAAACTAGGAAAAGCCTCCAATATATAGAGCATACTCGCCCATTTTCACTTCTAAATGGAGTAAAGTATAAGATCATGGAAATGGTAATTTTAACAAGCTCCAGCCACTAATACATACATCTTAGAGGAACAGTTATGCTTTCGTGGCGGACACTCTGCTATCTAAGCAGTGCTAAGGCTGAAAAATTCTATTAAAAACGCCAAAAGATTCGGTAGTTTAACCGTTGCAGCTTTTCTGGATATAGAAAAAGCTTTTGACACAGTCTGGCATAAAGATTTAGTCTATAAGCTCATTCAACATGGTATTATCCACTACCTTATTAAATTAATCGGGTCATACGCTATAAATAGAGGGTCATCCGCTATAAATAAAAAAAAGGCTTTGCGGCAATTCTATACCGGGTTTTCAAACAAAATAGTGGCTTTTTCCCTAAAAACAAGTTCAGACTTTATAAGGCATATCTGAGGCCCATCATAACCTACTCTTTTTTCGCATGGATGGGAGAATTGACCTTAAGCCACTGGAAAAAAAATTGTCTCTTTGCAATCAACCAGCCCTCGATTATGTAAATAAATTAGATAAAATTAATTAAAATACATTTAAGTAGTTAAAAGTAGTTTAAGCCAATAGATTTAAGTCAGGAACTTAAGGTAATACATGATAAAGTTTAGGCTAAGAATCTTAGTTAAGGAAATGTAAGTAAATATTGACAAAATAAAAAAAATTTAATTAAAAAAAAAAAATTTTTTTTTTTGTAGTTTGGTCGCTGCAGTCATATGAGACGACCGAATTTTTTAAAATAAAGAGTCATTAGCTCGATTCCGAAATTACTGAAACTAAGCATTTTTCAATCCTTTAAATTTTATTATCTGGCTATTATCCAGAATAACCAAAATTATTTTTAATATATATATATATATATATATATATATATATATATATATAATATATAAATAAATATATATATATATATATATATATATATATATATATATATATATATATATATATATATATTTATATATATATAATATTCATAATATTAATTTAGTAAATTTATATTTGTAGGTGGATTTATTATTGCCTGAGTCATATTTATTTATGTTAATTTCCATTTTATTAATAACAATTATATATATTTGTATAAATATATAAAGCTTACGTATTTATTTTGTATTTATAACAAAATATTATGAGTAATTTGAATTGAAAAACATTAATTTTAATACATACTACATTTATTACAAACAAAACAAAAATAAAACGAAAAAATTATTTTAAAATTATCTTAATTTAGCTTTGTAGAAAAATTAAGATGTTTAATTTAAAATTAATATCATCCGGATAATGTACGGCAATAAATTATTTCATGGTATAAATTTAATTAAAATTTGCAAAATTTTACTCTGGTTGCGTTGCTTGTTAGTTTAGAAGACAACTTAGAAAACACAAACCAATTTTTGTTTTGTCCCCTAGTATTCCCTAGTATTTCGTAATTAAACTCGTCGTAACTAGTGGATGAAGATGAACAAATATTTCAGAATTGTGTAAAAGATTTTTAAATAATAATCATGGAATAATATAACTTAGGCAATATGCAATCCAAGGGAACAGTTAAATCACCAGTAGCTTCATTTTTTGTAGTAGATCGCATTAGTTTAGATCCAAAGTGGATTTTAGCTTTTGTTGTCTTGTTTGATTTTATTTTATTTCCATATTGTTGTGTATATCAATGTTGTCATTTCTCATGGAAAATTTGTGCGATTCTTTAATTACAATTTTTATGACAGGTACATGTTATTTCTTAGTAATAAGTGTTTACGTTTGTAGGGTTAATTTTTGATTGTCAGTCTGTGGGTATTGAACAACTGAAACCACACGACAATTCAAGGATTATTTTATTCATTTAGTGTCTCTTTCGCCTAACAAATGGTAGCTCTGCTAGGGGAAGTTGCACAGCGCAAAGACTGTATTTGCTAGTAATCGAAAAATTAAATGCATTCTGGATTCTAATGAATTCAGCTTTATTGTGTGATAATAGCAGTTGTAAAAATTGTATACGTTAAAAAAAATAATTCAAATTCAAACTATAATGGCTATATATTGTGGTTCTTAACCTTTTTCTGCCATAATTGTCCTTTGAAAAAACGTACATATTTTTTAGGATTAAATTTGCCTAGTTTTTAGTTATTCTATCCAAGTGGTTATCAAATGTATACTCTCAGTGAAGAGTGCAACTGAACTCTTTATGTTTATCTAAAGATTGTGATCAATCCCATCTTTTTATATGTACAAATTTAAGAATATTTTACTCCAAGAAAATATATTTTCCTAACCCTATTTTAGGAATACCGCCGCAAATAGGCCTAGTTACTTTTGCTTAGTTAATCTCCAAATGATTCCAAATATTTCTATTGCTCATTTGAAATTTTCTGTTCAGAAAACATATGGTGCTAGTTCTTTAGTTGTATCATACTTAAAGATTCACCCAATATAATTATATATATATATATATATATATATATATATATATATATATATATATATATATATATATATATATATATATATATATATATATATATATATGTGTGTATATATACATATATATATATATATATATATATATATATATATATATATATATATATATATATATATATATATATAATATATCTTTTATAAATTATCTTATTAATTAAATTTCGCTGAAATAAATTTGAATTTATTCGTATACAAATATTCAAACATAATTAAAAATTTGAAAGTAAAGTTAGTAAGAATCATTTTGCAAATTCAGCGCATGCAAAATAAATATTAAACCACAAAGCAACTCACTATACAATTAATTTTAATCCCAAAATATAAAATGAAAAATTAAATTTAAATTAATTTATTATTAATAAATTAAAAAAATAAAAATGCAAAGTAATCTCGTATAATACATTTTTTATAACTATGGGATATATATATATATATATATATATATATATATATATATATATATATATTTATATACGAGTTTATTATTATATACATACCAGCTAATGAAGATGTTGATGCTCCGAGCCATGGGTGTGAATTTTCCATTAATTTGGCCTATAAAAGATAAAAAAATAATTGTATTAAGAAATTGTATATACGAATAAAATAAATAATTATGAATAGTAGTAATGATTGTTCTTTAAATGTGAATTTCCAGGGAAGGGTAGGATTGGGTAGGGGCCAACAATAAAAATATAAAAACAAAACTATGAATATAATTTAATTCAAACTAGGAGAAATAGAGGACATGGCCTCGGCAACAGAGATGACGCGACTATTCAAATGTCTTCTGTAAAGTTGTTATGGTTAGCTGACAATATGACAGTGAAGAAATGAGATTGCTATAAGATTGATTACCATCTTAAGTATGCTATCTTAAGTATCTTAAGTATGCTAAAAAAACAAACGAGATTATAATTATTAGAAAAGGCTAAACGAGAAAATTGTTGTCATGACGCGAGTAACAATTGCTACTGTTTCTGCGTCCTCATTTGTGTTGAAACACAGTGCCGAGCAGTTATGATCGTTCTGACCTAGAAATCATTGTCGTGACAGTGCAATCAGCTAGTGTGACATTCACAGAATCAATTGAACTTGTTATACCCAACAAAAATGATCTGAGTTACTTATCTGATGTAATTAAATCGTTAGAGAGCGAAAAATTATTGAGCAAGATTAGTATTGCTGAGAGCAAAAGGCTTAAAGCCTCAGTTCAACCATGGATGTTGAAATTGCACTTTTCTTAAAAGTAGTTGGCTTTAAATGTAATCTACAAGAACGTCGAGCAACCAAACATGGATGAGGTGTCTAATGAACAAACACTGAAGTGCACAATCGTGGCGATACTAGAGCCGATTATTCCAAATACAACGAACAAAAAGAACAAGGGAATTTTAAACCAACTCGGATTGTCAAAGTATAGCCCAATATTATAAAGTAGCTTCCTTTGCCAATAGCTAGGAGACCGTTAATGTATAGAATACATTGGGTTCTTCTTAAGTAAAAAGAACTTAGAAGAGGTCGGGTTTGAACTTTGTAGTATGCTACCTAAAAACAGATTGCCCAAAGTAATTGTATATGATGCGGACAGTTCAAAGATGTTAGAGGACATCAAAGAAGAAATTTTAAAACAAAACAAAGGTGGCATTCAAGAAGATGACCAGAGGTGTTGGGTTTCAAAATAACAAGATGATAAGCTCATTGGTTTATTAAAGTCCTCATTGCTTTATTAAGATGTAATCTTGTGTCAGGATAGTCTGTCGGGTTTTAAGTCCGATATACTCTGTATGAAGGACGTATATTCGATAAAAGATATTGTAGATAGCCCAGCGCTAACTACAAAATGGTCACTAGTGACATCACAAATACAGTCACAGGCGTCTTTACCAAAGACATAGAGGTATTTAGAATCTCACAATCTTGTAACTCAGATTGTGGATATTTTGAAGTAAGGTTTGGATATAATTTTTATTACGTTAATATCTATACTATCAAAATATCAATACTCTGATGAACCTGTGGATTTTATCAATACTCTGATGAACCTGTGGATTGATTTAGAATCTACGAGCAAGCATTAACCAGGATATTTCGGAACCCGCTGGGCCCACCGTACACCCGTTTTTACATATACTTGGAAGGATAAGGCAGGATATTAGTTAAATTATTTTTTTTTTAGTTAATTTTTTTTTTTAATTAGTTGAAAATGTCAAAATTTCACGCGAAAAGAATGCTCAACACATTTTTTCGTGTGAAATTGGTTTGGAGAGTTTTGCGCGTCATTTTTGATGTAAAGAGAACAATTTATGTTTCAACCGCTGAACTCAATCGAAAGTTTTCATGATTAATTTCGTTTTGGTAAAAATCATATGAAAATTTCGTGCAAAATCCATCTGAGTACTAAGCTTTAAGCAAAAAAAAAATGTGAACAGGTTATAAACCGACTATAATGGATCGACTACACCAAAATAATTTTGAACAATAACAAAACCAGAATTGACCAAGTTACGAGTGTTTAAATTTTTTTTTTACGAAGTCGACTGAATGTATTAAAGCAAATAATCGAAAGAATATCGGTTTTATAACTAAGTAAGAATGTCTAAGTGAGAATGTCCACGAAACCTTAGCGAAGGATTTAAATAATGAAAAAGATGCAGTTGATGTCGAAACACGCGGAAGATTGCTAAGCACGAGCTATGCAAATACATCGAGATGAAACATTTAAGTGACACATCATCTGCATAGAGGGGTTCTAATCACTACATATTTGGTTTCTGCTATAACCTTTTACGAAAAAGGTATCAATATGGCTACTTTTCATTAAACTTATAATATACCAATGACCTTGAAGTTTTATAAGAATTATTTCAGTGCATTTTCATTAAGATGGTAACTTACAAAGTTCTGAAGAACGTTTTAGTATTTCCCAAAATTATACATGCACATGTAAAATTATACTAACCCTGAACAGCAAACATTTAAAAATTAATATCAAATTCAATAAACTCTAAGCATTTTTTTCACAGGCGTTCAACTAGAGGCGATAATGAACGAAGGTGATCGATTTCAATAGAAGGGGCCCTGATAAATTTTATACACAAATTAATATAAAAATGAGTGCTTATACCATCACAAAAATGAAGAGAAAAAATCACAAATCCAAACAAAGAAAAAGTCAACACCCAATAAAATTGTATTTTAAACTACGTGTAAGAAAATCGATGCCGAAGACACGAAAATTTGGACAATAATCGAGGAGTCCTTATAAAATCAAAAAAGTAACATTGAACGTTTATTATAAAACGATATTTAACCTATTTCTGAACTAAAACCTCTGACTTTTTTCTTGTCTAGGTTGTTGGTAGAAGTGTTTAAGATCAGATCATTAAACTCCTCCATGTAAAACTTAGAATCGGTGAATGTCGACGATAGACAAGGGTTACCAGTTATGCATTTTTCGTCGCATTAATTAGTAAAAATATTCTGAACGATCAGTAGCTGGACAATTAAGACCTCGGTAAACAATTACTGGAAGTTGTTAGAAAATAAAAATCGCAGTTTCGATTTACGATAAGAATTAACCGAATAACACTGACATATTAATAAGGGGTATTTTCCTCAAAAAAGAAGAAAGGTAAACCATTCGTCTATGAAACAGATTTGGGCTGAATCCTTTGTATAACAATTTATGGGTCAGTAATCACCCAATATTAACAATCGTTAAAGCGGCATTACATTTTCTTAAAAGCAGTAATAACTTTACAGTTAATAATAATATGGACAACAACAAATTTACACATTTGAATAAAAGTGCATCTGATCGAGAACGTACATCAACCGTAAAAAATATATTCCAGCTTCCACAAATTCTAATTATTACAGCTCCAACATTGAAACCAAAAGTTAAAGTGCCAACACAATCGTCGTTTGTTACCTTATACAAACGACGATTGTGTCATCCAACGAAAAGCGACAAGAATCCATTTTAAAAATTATATTCTACAACACCTATAAGATCTATTCGACAACACCTATAAGTCGACCACTTTACGATAAATAAGATCAGAGATCACAAGACATGCAGTAACTTCTAGCTGCTTAAGTAAAAAAGCTTTCGTGCCTAAACCGATTAACACAGTTAAGATACAAAATTAAAAATAAACGAATTAGCTTCGCATTGAATCCGAGAAACAAACCTAGAAATTAAAAATGTTTTGTTTTTTGTGCCTTTAGGGTCTCATCGCTTAGATACGGATGTAAATGCCTTAGAAATGTTGAAAGTTTTGTATTCAATGGTTGAGTGTGGTTTATAAAGTTTTTAGTTTAATCTCGCTCAAAGAGTATAAATATAGCATACCACTGCAAAAAATGTTTGAGGAAAACCACTCAATCGTTTATCTCCCGTACTTTATTAACAGCAAATAAAGGGACTTGGTAACAATCGGTTAAGCAATTTCTAAGAGCAAAGCAATCAATCTTTAAAATATACTTTAAATTATAATTTAATTTAGGGTTAACATAAAAAAAAAATTATATTATTTTTAAATGACATAGCGCATACAACTAAAAAATTATCTATGGGAATTTACGTAACTACACCCCATGTATAAAATATGCATGATAAAAAATTAATAAACATAAAAAATTAAATATATGTTTCTAGGAAAAATTATATATTGTTAGTGTAGTTTATTTGTTAAAATATTTAATATGTAAAAAAAATTCAATAAGTGATTTTGAATTATTTATTTCCGTTCTATTTCTTATTAAAAATATGTTTATTCCTTAGGTTTATGATTATATTTTCTTAATTTCTAAACATGTAATCATTTATATTTATATTATATATATATATATATATATATATATATATATATATATATATATATATATATATATATATATATATATATATATATATATATTTATATATATATATATATATATATATATATATATATACATATATATATATATATATATATATATATATATATATATATATATATATATATATATATATATGCGCAAGGAAGTGAAAGTGCACTTTAAGTGATGTGACATACATTCAAAACATTGAACCAAGTTTATATTTGACTGTCCTCTTTTCCAAAAATCATAAAAACTGAGTTTTATTATTATGCTCAACTTCATATTCAGATAAAGTTCTTTACCCAGAATTTATCATTTTGAACTTTTTAAGATCAATAACTTGCCCTATAAGCTAACAGATAAATTAGGCAAAGACTATTTTTTAACTTTGGAAATAAATTTTTGTGAAATTTATAGTAAAAAAAGAATAGAAGTTTCTTGAGTTTAAAATTAAATGTAAATTATTTTAATTTCGTAATTAATTACAACTTATGTAAGAATGTATAAAAATTGGTCTAAATGGATATGGCAACATTGCATATTAACCAGAAGTTAAAAAAAAAATTACGATTTTTTATATTGTTATAGAATGATGTCATTGTCTGATTAGAACCAATTAATAATTCTCCGTAGTTTTTTTTGTACTTGATGCAATGTTGATCACTTTTACTGGATAATATCTTAGTAGTCGTGTCGTATTTAAGACTGCTAGAATTTAAACCCAAACTAGCGCTGTTATAATTTATAAAATCATTTGGGTGACAGTATCAGTAAAGAAAGTAAAGAATTTCTTTGCGGCTTGCAGTTAACAAACCACAAAATTATGTCTCTCACTTGAGGGTTGTCTACAACATTGCCAGATTTATCAGTTTTTGACTCATACCATATTGTACAATAGGTTACGCCGTATACATAATTTTCTTTTGTAAAAAAATTTGAAACGTTTGCATGTGGCAATGTGAACAAGTTTTGAACATAATATAATACCAGGGCAACTTTCTTGTTATTATATTCTTAATCGGCATTTCGGCGTCACTTTCCTCTTTCGTTCCTTTGTTATGTTTTAGTTTTTCGTATCGTTTATACCAAAAAGGCAAAAAGAAACTCAATCTGCTGGTTTGGTTTGCTTCTTGGGCTGCATACGCCAATTTAAAAAAAGAGTAATATACCTTCTTGTTTGCCTCAGATGATATTTTAATTTTGGATCTCAATTACTTGGCGTATTGCCATAACGTCACTAAATTTAAATCGGCTATAAATTGTTGAAGTTGGAAACATACCTATCTGAAATCAATAGCGGTTTAAGGGTATTAGCAATACAGTTCATGTGCTGTTTAAGTTTCAGTATTTACCAGGGGAAATCGATGGAATCAACCATCACAAAAAACAATCGAAATAAAAAAACCAAAAACGATTGTCTTTGTCACTCTAAAGTAATTTAGCATTTTTTTCTCCTTTTGATTTCACAGTAGAAAAATACTGACAGTAAATGTTTCATTGTGGGTAGACGAATTAAAGCTTCGAATGAGGAACAGTTTTTGAATTATAATAGAGAGTAAAATTTCGCAGTGCTAAACAAGAAGTTGGCGACCCACTAAAGTTTTCGATCGTTTTATTACGTGGAGACGAAAGGGTCTTACAAGCTCTATGAAAATTTAAAACGGAAGGAGTTTAAGTCCACAAGTGAACTCCCTTCAAATTAGGTTTAAATAAGTTTTTCTGATTCTAAAGTAATCTACACGATATCTGAAAAATAGCTGAGTAATTATAATATCAGTCTCGATTGTGTTCTTTATGAATACAGATCATTTCGTGATATTGAAATAACAGGTTCTTTTTTTTTAAATCTCGATAGTTTTATCATATTAAAACATTAATAGAGGTTCTATTAGTAAAATGATGAAATATTGAATATTTTCTTTCTACTAGTGAAAGTGATAAACTTATACATTACGTCCTTTATGGCTTGCACATAATGGACTCAAATAAATTATTGAAAATATTATACGACAAGGGTGTAGGTGCTGCCAAAGTTAGAAAAATTCAACCAAAAAAAAAAAAAAAACAACAAGCATATGACAGTGGCATTTTTGTTGTTAGTTTCAAGAAACGTTTGATCGCGTTAAATAAGTTACGTGAAACAAAATATATAGCCAATACTGTATGTAAATGGGATAAGTTAACAACCATCAATAAGGGACCAACACAGTGCAGACGATGTTTTATATATTTCCATGGTGAAAGCATCTATAAAATGAAACCTAAATGCAACTTCTGTCGAATAGATCACGACGGAATGAAATGTCACAATAAGAAAATTGTATGTAAACACATCTGCCTGAACTGCGGCGGGAGCTACCCTGCAAATAGTGTAAATTGTCTATCACGAACTGAATATTTAAAAATCAAGTAAAGCATACATGACCGTAACATAATATCCAGCCGGTAATTCTCACTTGATGCGGACAACATAAGAGATTTTCTTGTACTACAATCAAGAAATACTATTGAAGAATTTGAGAAATCGACTATTACGTCAAACCAAGCTAAGTACTCTAATATTTCAAGCCAAACATCTTCCAATAATCTATCGTCTAATAGTGAATATACTTCAATCTTCAGGGAACAATCTATGGGAGATGCGGCGGAACAATGATTCTAATAAAAAATTACATACCACATTCGATCTTACCTGACCTTAAATTTAAGGCAATCGAAAGCATTGATAAAAATGCTTATATAGCATGAATCAACCCTTAATTGTTGGTGTAGATTTCAATTGTAGTCACTCATTATGGAATTATCGGTCTGCCAATAAAGGCGGTCGTACATTGAACAATTTATACATTAATAATCAAAAAATTTCAATAATGGCGCCAGCAGATACAACTTTTAGTCGCTCATCATGTACACCAAGTACTCTATAGATCTCTTTCTTTCAAATAATTGCTGTGAATCCAAGAGATAGTTCTTCAAAGTTTCATCGACTACAAAAATGCTGATTGGACAAAATTTCATGAAAAAATCGATCGTTTTTTGATGAACCTATAGGCACGGATACATGCACTGAAGCTGAAATGGCAGTTGACAATATTACCAATACTATTCAATTGGCTAGAGAAAGAAACTTTTATGAAAGCTCACATGATCAGCCCTAATCAAAACACGTTAAACGACTCATTAGTGCAGACCAGCATCAACTTAATCAAAAATAATCAAAATACACCGATTCATCTCCACACATTTGTTTCAAATGAAGAAACTATTTCCCACAATAAATATCTCAAAAGTAATAAATCTCCAGGTCCGGGTATAATTACTAATAGGCTGCTTAAAAAATTACCGTCAGCTGTGATTGATTACTTAAAGCTTATCTTTAATAGCTGCAACAGCATCTGCTACTTTCCAAATATATTAAAGGTGGCAAAGATCATTCCTATTCCTAAGCCAGGAAAAGATCTAGCTCTTCCTAGTAGTTACAGACCTATAAGTTTACTTCGGGGCCTTACTAAAATTTTCGAGAAAATAATTAAAACTCAACATGTCGAAGATGAAAATTTACTTATCAACGAAGTGTTTAGATTGCGTGAGAATCAGTCTACTATTCATCTATCTACGTCAATGTTACAAAAAGTTACAATTTTGAAAAAATTACAAATTCTACAAAATAAGTTTTTAAAAATAATAAAAAACGTTTCAGTTAGATATCGAACCAGTACATTGCATAACGAAATAAATATAACACTATAGCAGATAATTTTGTAAGAATTTTGGTTGAAAAGTACAAAAACATGGCAACCTATCTCATTATCGCAACAAATATATGGCAGTACTTTTGTCGCAATACAATAATATCGCAAACAAAAACAAAGTAGCATCAATATTTCGTTTACACAAAAATTTTCGAAGAAATATTTTGTCACATGTTTTCCGCATGCTATTATCATCAAAAACAACAAAATCTCAACACAAATATATCGCAAACAAATATTTCGCAGATAAATTATAGCAAGCAAAATAATCGCATGACAAAAATGTCGAATGCTCTTTCATCAATTGTTAATAAAATCGATGTAAAGTAAAGACGCAAAAAATAATTCCACAGACAAAAATATCGCAAAACACAAATATCGCGAACAAAAATATTGAAACCCACAAATATCTCAGAAAAAATATCGTTTTAAATTTACAAATAAAAATATTGCATATGTCATCAAAAATGCGCATTTTTAATGACATATGCAATATTTTCATTTGTAAATTTACTTCCTACCTGGATTTCGTGAAAAAACTAAATTTTTGTTGTCATTTCGCATCATTTTCCCTTTTTTTTTGTATCTTTAGGAAATATACAGTAATCCCTCGCAAAGCGCGGTAGACTTTTTTGACGAATTCTTTAAACAAAAAACAAGGAATTTTGTTTAACAGGGAAATATTTGTACTTATATTCTGTACATTTTTCATAAATACCTAAATAAAAAAAATATGTACGTTTGTTTTTCTTTTACTTCTTAAAAAATAACTGCGCAATATTAAATAAAAACGCGAAGTTTTTAAATGATATGAATGACGAAATATCGTCTAAAATCTAGTCACACATTGAAATTGGCTGGAATTAAGGGCCTTTTACTAATTTAAAGTAAAATTTATAAAAAAAAAACAATTAAATTTTGTGGCGAAATATTTGTTTGTGATATAATTTGGGATTTTGTTGTTTGTGATGAATAGCCTTCGGAAAACATGTGACTAAATATTTTTTTGAAAGTTTTTGTGTAAGCGAAATATTTATGCTACTTTGTTTTTGTTTGCGATATTTTTTCGTTGCGACAAAAGTACTGCCATATATTTGTTGCGATATTTTTTTGCGATAATGAGGTAGGTTGCCTTTATTTTGTAGTATTTTTTTCATCCAACCGACCTAGCTTTAAGTTTTATTAGGGTTAGAAATGGCAAATTATATAAAATTTAGAAATGATAATTTAATCTTCCTTGTAAATGTGTTAACTTTTGTAATGCTATTCGTTTAAGCTAATCTCAGTAATAAGAATTAAAATGTAGTAAGAAAATACTAGATATACTATGAAAAAAAAGTAAATATAATTGTTAAAATAGACTAAGGCCACCCAGTAATGATCAAGGTCGAAGTAGTACAAAGTCGTCCAGTAATGATAAATTATCATATCAACTCAGGAACTGAGTTAAAATTGTTGGAAATTTTCAGTGGAAGTTCAAGGGAGTTAATTTAAAATTAGTATAGAGGTAATTAAACGTTTTCCTAAAATACTGGATATGAGTTATACATCTCCGATTTTGGGGATACGAGGTGCATATTGTTTTTGACGGAGAATGTAGGACCTATTTTCATTGCACCTTACACTTCGATTTATCGTCTTAAGGAGCAATACAAGGGAATCCAGCAGACATGAGTTGCGAGCTTCTGTTTTTGTTATTCAAAAAAAAAAAAAAAAAAAAAATGTGAAGTTCTTCTTTGTATATTGAGAGCAAAGTAATAATTAACCGTGTTTTCAAACAGTCACAGTTATATTTGATAATTAAATTTAGGACTGGTAAAGTATATTATACGTTAGCTTTTGATATTAAAGGGAGTCAAAATTATGGAAATTTTGGTAGACGTCTTTTGCAATCACAGAAGTCACTGTCGGTGACGATGGCTCTTCGGGGTAAAAACGACTTATCTTTTCGGGTTGTCTAGAACAATACGAAGAACTCGTATAAGAATTTGGGTTCGAATCCGATGGAGACAAAGTGTTGATGCTGTACAGGCCAGCAATGGCCTGTAAAAACCGATTAATATTATTATCAGTTGAATTGTAATTCTAACCTCACTAGAACTTCAAGAAAACCATTCTGATACCAATAAAATGGAGATGAAAAAATCATATTGGTATATGAATCAGATGGATGCCGATATCGAAAGAGTGATAAAATCATAATTTTCTTGCCAGGCAAACGAGAATAGCTTCTATAAGACCAATCATATAAAAATTGCTTTGCAAAGATAAGATTTAAAGTTTCCATGTTTTCAATTTTGTCGTTGTAAGGTTGTACAAATATTAATCAAATTTGTATATTTTAAGCAAATGAACTTAATATATTATAGAAACTACTCACTATAATTACCCCATTAGCGCATTGTTGAAATCTACAATTCATTCAAAACACATATGTTCATATCCACATCTATAGCTATTTAAGAAAATAAATCTCTCATGACCTTCCAAAACTAAAGAATTAATTTTTTTTTATTATCAAAACGAAAGTATGTAAGTACAATAAAAAAAAAAAAATACAATAATAAAATATAAATATATAATAATAATAAAAACTCTAGAATTATAAATCCCACAAAATTCGAAATTTTACAAAAACGAGAAGAAAACAAAAAAAAAAAAAATGAAATCATAATAATTTAATATTTTATATAGTTTTCCAAGTAATAAGTTATTTTCGTTTTCATATCTCTATATATTTATTATAATGTTATTTTTATTTTATTTAAATTATTGTATCGAAACAAAAATATTTTTTATCATTTCAATAAAAAATTTTTTTTTTTCTTAATTCAATGATATTTATATGATAAAAGAATAAAAATGAAGGATGGACATAAAAAAAAAATTAAAAGAAAATGATAAAATTAAGAATTTTACGAAACTTATAATAATAATAAAAGGCTACCAATTGCTTATTACAACAACGAAAGATGTATATTATTAGGTATTATACGAGAACAAAAAAATGCATACAAATTTCAGTAATTCTATACTGAAGATACGTCATAATATTATATTGCAAGGTGATGCTGATGAACATATGAACATAAAATATAAATCCAAAGATATTTAGAAAGTATGCGGACTGCATGTAGTATTGAAACTAATAGTTTTTTTTAAACTATTAATTTAAATGTAAGCAGCTACCGATTGAATATTGAGTTGAGTTTAATGTCAGTAGCATAACCGGGGGTTCGTTATAACATTCAAGTAACTTGATTGAACTGGAATGTTTCGAATGTAGCATTAGATCTATTTACTTTTTTAGCTTTTGTTGGCTGCTGTTTTGAAACTTCCAACCCTGTCGCCTCAGCTATTATTAACACGACCTCTATGTGGATGGCGTTTTGAGTCGTGCTCACTCCGACGAAGCAGCCATCACTTTAAGCAAAACTCTCCATCAAGTACTGCGCTCAGCGGGATTCAAGTTGCATAAATGGGCTTCTTACTCTGAAAAGTTTCTGCAAACCATCGGTGCAAAAGATCCAGTAAGCACCATGGCAATGATGAAATACAACCCGCATATAGTAATAGGACTACACTGGAATTGCGAGAAAGATAGCTTCACCTTCAAAATCAACCTCGTACCTAGTGATCTCACACTGACAAAGCGTCACTTCCTGTCGGACGCATCTCGTTTATTTGATCCGCTAGGGTGGCTATCTCTAACCACCATCACCGTGAAGGTGCTTTTTCAAAAACTACGGTTGCTATTTCTAGGATGGGATGACGTTGTGCCCACTGAAATTGCTGATACCTAGACAATTCTCAAGGACGAGATGATTCTGCGACGCTAGCAAGGCAGCTTACGCTGCAGCATTTTACTTACGTGTTATTAGTCCGATCGGCAAGATTAGATTATACCTATTCGCATCCAAAATAAAGGTTTCACTTATTCGGCCTGTAACGATCCCGAGATTAGAGCTACTAGCTGCACACCTACTGGCGAAACTATCTAAATCTGTTATTCAAACACTAAAAATCAAAAGCATACCATCTTACTCCTGGACAGATTCTGAAATAGTGCTCCATTGGTTAACCAAACAGCCCGCAACTCTACCAACGTTTATTGCGAATTGAAAGTCACAGATACACGAATGGTGACCTAAAGCAGAGTGGCAACATATAAACCCGAAATCAAACCCATGCGACTACGCGTCCCGAGGGCTCATGCCAGCAAAGCTAGCCAATCAACATCTTTGGGGGAAAGTCCCGAATGGCTACGTCAAGAAAGAACCGCTTGGCCAGAACAAAAAATGGATCATCTTATCAATAATCCAGAACCCACCGATATACAAACAATCTAATTAAACGAAGCCACAATTTAGGTTCATGTATTGGATACACTATTCGATAGAATATTTGAGCATATAACTATTAAGCGCATAATTGGATAGTGCATCAGGTTCCTCCACCCATAAAAAAAAACCATCATATGAAAACAAAGTTGCCTTTTTCCACCCACGCCAACACAATGAGAGTACTACCGATTACTTGTGAAGAAATTAAGATTGCAGAGCGGTGTATTTGGAGGTGGGGGTTGACTACGCCGGCCCATTCCGAGCCACCTTAAAACGAAGTAGAGGAACTACACCAACAAAAGCATATGTAGCATTGTTCATATGTATGGCAGTGAAGGCGATACACTTGGAGCCGGTCATGGATTTATCCACGAACGGATTCATAGGAGCGCTAAGAAGGTTTGCCAGTAGACGCAATAACCCAACTGATATATTCTCGGACCATGGAACTAACTTCAAGGGTGCGAGCTGGAAGTTGTCGGAATTAACGCAAGCACTGCAAGAACCAACACGCAATCATCAGATAGCTGAATACCTTCATCAATGGGCGGTCTCTGGGAGGTAGGTGTCAAATGCATGAAGCATTATCTAATACGAGCCACCAACAATGCAATTCACAGTTTAGAAGAATTCTCTACTCTACTATGTGAGATAGAAGCTATCCTCAACTTCCGTCCTCTCACGCCGATATCGATCGACCCAATTGACAGCCTGTCTTTACCGCCTACGCATTTCCTTCTCACGGGACCATTAGAAGCAGTAGCCGATGAATATCTACAAAGCACACCCGATTGAATAGATGCGGCAAAACATACAGAAACGCATACAAGGTTACTGGCGACGATTTTCTAGGGAATACTTACACACCCTCCAACAAAGGAAAAAGTGGTAGCAACAACACTCATATTTGGAAATTGGCGTTCTCGTATATGTGAAGGACAAAGACACTACCCCACTTAATTGGTCATTAGGACGGATCGTTGATGTTCATCCTGGCAAGGATGGAGTAACCCGTGTCGGGTTGGTTAAAGCGAGACGAACTACGTTGAAAAGGCCCATCAGAAAAATAATTAAACTACCACCAGAGGCCACCGACACTACAAATTCAGTATAAAAACATTTCTGCTAATACAACATCCGCTACCGAACCAAAAAAGCTCTATCAATTTTGGCCCGGAGTATGTTGCACATCGCATGTTGCCCGAAGTATGTAGGTAATCGTCTCAGTGCATAATTTAAAAGTTGCTTCTGGATGCTTTCAATCAGAATGCGTTTGATAGAATGGATCACAAAACTCACAGAAAGTCAAAGGATCACAAAACTCACCACCATGACGCTTTATAAAAACCAGCATAGCAAATGCCTTATTTATTATGAAACTAATGTGATTGTTAAAGTCCAAATTACTATAAAAGATAACTCCGAGATGGACCTCCACGTACGACACCAGTGTTCTAGAAAATGTCATAACTTTAGACTTATTAGAATTTAATGGCAACTTATTTATTGTAGACCAATTATAAAATTTATCGTGCTCTTTCAGCAATCGATCAGCGTCAATAACAGACTTAATGTTTGCATACATTTTTAGGTCATCAGCATAGAGTAAACACTTGCAAAACATTGGACGTCATTAATAAATATTATGAAAATTAACGGTCCAAGATGACTACCTTGCGGAACTCCAGAAGGAGCATCATACAAGGACGAATTGAATTGTAAAATATTTACGCATTGCTTACGGTTTGAAAGAGACGACGCAAACCATTTAATCGGAATAAAATCAAACCCAAAATCAATTAATTTCCACAGAAGAATTGCGTGATCTATTTTATCGAAATTATCATCTATCTTCGGTTTTCAACAGTCTCAATTGATTTACCTTGAAGAAAACCATGTTGGCGAGAACTTATTCAATTTCTAACCAGAGATTCAAAAAGCTTTGGATACGCGGAAAGAATGGCCATATTACACGTGATATCGCTTCTTCTACTTGATTCAAATATTGGCATAACACACGATTTTCAGGGAATTCACCACTCAAAAGGCTTACGTTAAACAAATGAAGTAAAGGTTCACACAAAGGATATGCGCATTTATTTAAAATAAATGGTAAGATACTATCCGGACCTAAACTACCGGAGTATTTTAACATCCTAACCCAATCTCCGATCAACCATGACGATCAACTGAAGCGGAATTTTAAAAATTATTTAGAAGGCCAAGGTTTTACCCTTTACACGGATTATAAACTTCGACATACATGCTTAATACTAAACAATATACATCCAACATCCAGTACTTATCTGGCAAGAACAACGTAGTCGCAAACGCATTGTCGAAGATAAATCAAACGATGGTATAGGAGCCCTTAGACGTCCATCATGTATATAATGGAGATCACCAATGGACGAAAGCGATGCCAGTATTGGTAGCCTGGTGATTTATTACAGCCGGCAATCAAACATACCACACAATCAGAATTGACAATCTAAAAGAATAAAACATTTCAAAACATCTCACCAGTTCCACATTGATTCAACTTCATCAGAGTGAATAAAACCATTTGGTGTCGCCACGTGCAACAATTAATTGCTGAACGTCGATATCTGGGAATTTTTATAGCTTGCAATATGCTGTCATTGCAATAGAGAAAATATTTTGGAGTGATTTACGGACTGACATCTATTAGCCATTAAAATCAATTAACCCTATAGTTTGAAAACCATGGAAGCTCTCTTCAATTATATTTGCTCAAACTATATGTATGAAATCATTATAGAGTTGGTCGATTATGTCTCTTAACTTAACGAGGACTTTTAACGATGGCACCGTTTTATAATTACGTAAAAAATATCCTACGTTTAAAATCAGAAATAGCAAGCCCAAATTAAGAACGTCCTGGCGGTTTGGAGAGTAAATTTTCTGTATTTGTAACAAAAATTGAGAATATCAAAATTGAACATACCATCATTAGATTAGTTGATGTTGAACTGATTTTATTCTTATTGGTACTGACGTGAGATTTCATTGATTGAGGGTAGTGAGAAGATAAACTTAAGTTACGACTATTATAAAACTGATAGTTCTACTGCCAATATTGTTTTACAATGATCTACAATAGAAAACCCTGATAATTTAAGGATGTTGAATTTTAATGCTCGCAGCTTGTTTGCTGATTCGGAATTAACAAAAAAAATTTAAAATTGATTGTTGACCTTGATTTTAATTTTTTATTTGTAAGTGAAACATGGCGTAAACCACACCCATTTTTAAAAATTGTAAAAATTTTAGGATACAGGTTAATTAAAAACGATCGAATATTTCTAAACATTTTCGTTGGAAGATCGTAGCTAAATCAACGAGTAGTCCTACAGAATAACAATTCGTTGAAGTGAAATTAGCAACTTGTTGTGGCTTGATTGGTTTCGTATATAATAGTGAGAGAGGGAATATTCACATTAGAAATTGTAATAGTTATTGATTTTAACATTAACATGCTAAAATACGTCAACACTTCGAAAATGTCGTCTCGAGTTTTAACCTACATTACATGTCCTCAGATCAGCCAACGCTAGTATATTACTCGTAGAATGCGGAGTTTCCCAGGGTTCCTTATTGGGACCTCTATGTTATTCTCGCAGATCTCACTAAATATCTGCGAGTTAATTATCATCTTTACAATGACGATATTCAAATATATATTAGTGCTTTTCCCAATTCTGCTGGTAGTATGATCTCCAATGTAAATTCTAATCTAGAAATTTTATTTGAATGGTCGCAAGTTAATAAACTATATATATAAATTTAAGGACGTTCGAACTATATAATTTATGTCAAAAATTTTAACAAAATTTAATAAAGAATCGTTAAGGCGTTTTGGATTTATAGCTCGGTAAAACCCTTTTTAAAATGCTATATGTTGCATCATTTAGGGGATCAATTATTTATGATTCCATACTTTGAAAATGCACATTTTTTTATGAATTAACTCGATTTAAATTATAAGTCAGGGACCTGTTCAAAAATGGTGGCCAATAATTTTTAAGCGTCTTTTAGGGGACACAATACGAAAACTTAGACATTTTGACATTTAAAAGTCGTAAAATGGCATAAATTATAATTGGAGACCGTTAAATCATAATTAAAGTACATCATAAAATTATGTTAGTTTTAAATTAAAACTTATTTTACGAATATCCAATTATTCTAGGCAAATTATGCAACACCCATATGTATGCAATTATATAGATCCGCATTCACCATAATATCTGCCTTTTATATACGTATATATCTGTACACCAATGTCAGTTGACCATTGATAATATAATAATATTTCCATGCATAACCAAAAAATAAAAATAAAAAAAAATTGACTGGTATTGTTACATGTGTAATATAAATTATTAAAAATAATAATTATTTAGAGGCGGAGTTTGTTTTTCCGAAAAAAAAAATTATTTTAACAACATAAACGTATCAACAACGTGAATATTGTGGTGGAAAATATTATTTTTTTTTTTTTTTTTGGGTGGTAGTTGAAACCAACCAATTTTGTGTCATATTTGCAGCGACACAATATTTAAAACAAATTAAAATATTTTTAATAATTTTAACGAAAAATTATTTCGTAGTCAAATTCTCGTCCCTTAAATTTATAATGAATGTCCCTTAAAATGGAATTTAGAAATTTCATTGTAACAAATACATAATATTGTTAAAATGAAGTAGTACGTTTCAAGTTCAGCCAATCATATATATCGAAAATTTATTTATGTATATGTTATGTTCAAAATATATATTTGCATAACGCGAAAAATTATCAAAAATATGAAAATAACAGAAATATAAAATCGCATGATAAATGTCGATAAAAATTTATATTAATTGCAGAGGATTCGTTTTGAAAGATACAAAAAAAATTTTTTTTTTGTTTGGCTTTCTTTCATTCGATTTTTGTATCGTCTTAAACCGATCAGTTTTAAATTTTAATATAATATTATAATATCGCTGCGATATATATACGAATAAAATTTTTATTTTATATTATATATTGTCTTAATATATATATACATACAGTGGCATAGAATTTTGATAATATATTATTAAATTTATATATTTTATTTTTTAAAAATAAAATATACAGTATGATCTGTACAACATTTTTCATTTGTCATTTTCATCGGACTGCGCTTCATTAAACAATCATTTTCCATTAGCCGTACGAAATCCTAATCAAAATTTTAGTTTTGTGACAAAGTTCACAGTTGGTCGGATTGCTTTATATAAATTATCCAAATTGAGTGATCTTTGTTTCGTCAAGTGAAAAAGTTGGAAATAATTTTTGGCTGAAGTCAAGGCGTTCAAACTGACAAAGTATATTAGAGAAAGCCATATTAAGAGAATACTGCGAACAGTCATACACGAAACTGTAGCGATGTAGTTTGTTCAATGCCAAAGTACGACAAGTCACGATCTAAATGCTTTTATTATTTCACGTAATTTTAAGCAATACAATGAAAGAAATACTCAACAGCGTAGCAACAGTTTTAAAAAGTTACCTAGCAGGATAATAATGTAGAATAACACAATTTCAAGTAATTAAAGTCTTACCAGAAAAAGGAAGGAAGAACTTATTGCACATAATGAATGCAGCAATCCGATTAAAATACGTACCAAGGCAATGAAAGGTTGCTGAAGTAATAATGATTCGAAAACGGATTGATAAGTTTTTTGCCCAAGCGATTGATAAGTTATGACATAAAGGGCTTGCATAAAAACTGGATCAGGAACAACCCAGCCTAATTTATCAGCTTCTGAAATCGTAGATTTCAGACGGACGTTTTCGAGTAAAGTATGAATACTCTTAAATAATGAGAATAGGAGTAACTCAAGTTAGTAGTCTTTGGGCCTATTCTTTATCTCCGATATACAATATATATGCACGGTGGTATATTAGAAACGACAACTTTTATAAATACTTCAAAATGGACCTTATCGCAGAGGAGATCAATACAAGAAAATTATAAAAGAGGAGAACATTATAAAAGGTTTAATGAGATTCAAAACTAAAAACTTGGGGCGCTGTGAAACAAAAGTAGTTATTCCATTAAGAATTTACGCTACCTAGTTATTTCCTATTGATTAAGTAGATGTATAGACATAGGTCTGCCTTAAATTCTATTACATTATAAGGGAAATTTCGTTTGAATTAAAAAAATTCTCTATTATTGAAGTTTTGACATTTATTCTTCCATAATTATATTATGAAAGAATTTTGGGGAATAAATAGTAAAGATTGAGGTAATCTAAATTCTGCAATTTAAATCTATAGGTTTAGTAATGTGGCAAAATTGTTGGTGAGGCAATATTATATAGTAGAAATAAATATAATTAAAATTATACCTAAATTCTCGAAATGTTTGCAGATCCCGGCTTCTACTTCCCACGAAATTAAATTTTATCCCGTTGGAGGTTTACCAAAGCCGTTAGCCTCAACGATTACTGTTAAAAAATTTAATGAGCGATACCAAAGCAGTTCGAATCAAAAAGCTGATTTAAGAAATATGGGGAGCAACTAAATTAATTAGAAGTATCGATTCCGCACTGCAACCGTTGTCGCTGTTTGGACCATTAAATTATATCGCATATGCTCAGTAGCGTCGTCAATATACGGTAAAATTCTTCGTAATATTTCATCAGAGTGTCAATTAAAATTAATTAATTAATTTTAATCAGCAATTGATAATTAACCATTAATAATTTTGATTTTGTACTCTTGTCTAAAGAACCAGCAAACAGCAGTTTGTTTTGTATATTATGTTATTTGATTAATTGCGACATCGTGGCAAACACTATTCCGGGATGTTTATATCATTCAGGATGTGTAGCTCATTCAGTTTTCCACATAAATTTATTCCCAATTTGCTAGAATATATTTTTCAGACATATCGAATAAAAAATTGGGAAATATGAGTAAAGGGAATTACTGCTATATAAAATTAGTATTCCCAATTGCCAGGAAATCACCGGAATAGTTCCACTGCGTGTCATGACTAAATATGTATGAAATCTTCAAAAATGACAATTTTAGGTCGATTACAAAATTATAGTTTAACAAAATTTTTGTAAATATTAAAACTGCAAGTACATAAACTGTTTTTGAGCGAAAGGTAAAGAACATCTTCCTATTTAAAAAAAATTATATAGTGGCCAATATGGTATACATTTTAATAGAAAGTGTCGTCATCGGGAATGAACCTATGTTTCAAATTTAATCTCAATTGGACATCGGATGAAAAATTAATTTCAAAAGTCCACCCGGAAAGCAAGTTGATATAAAATTGATAAAAAAGCCAGCAAACTGTTTAAAAGATTGGTTCTTTATGAAACAAGTTATTCGAATTGAAAATATTCATCAGAAACTGGCACAGCATAATTTTCTGTTGAAAAGCCATACACTTCATTTTCAAATCAAAGAGAAAAATAAAGACTTCGTTGGCAGTTTAAAACTGTACTAAGCGGTTAAAATAAAGACCACTTTAAAAAGTCTAAATATGTTAGAATATTATTAGTAATAAAGCCAAGATCAACAAAATTGTGCCTCATGAGGATTGTGGTTTATATTGCAGTCAACTGGGCACTAAATTTCTTACTAGCATCATTACATCGATATATATATATATATATATATATATATATATATATATATATATATATATATATATATATATATATCCAAAACGGAACAAGAGGAACATCCCCAAAGGACAAACTGCCAAAGATGCAGCTATACAGAAGTAGGTTTCTGATTATTTGCATTATTTACGTACTGACGATACGAAAACATAAAGATACTCGTTTTATGGACTTATCTGTGGTTGATTCTATTTCAAGTTCTTATACTAAAGCTACCAATTGCTATACTCGTTTGGTTTCGACCTGAAAATTTTAATAAACTTTGAAAAACGAAAATTTTGGACACAAAGATAATATTTTTTTGACCACAACTTTAGGAAATATTTAAATGCAATTTTATAAGCCGCAGTATAAAAATACGAGCAAATTGATGTTGTTAAGTCCTTTAAATCAAACCACTTGTAAGGAGAAAAAATACATTGTAACTAAACCAAAATTATTTCTGCATATTTATTTTTGAAGTCATCATTTCCATATATCCTATAGGTAGATGTTTTTCAGTCTGAGACATTACTTGTAAACTATTTAACGGATCACACTGTAGGCATAAGATAACAATTTTGTTGTTGTTATTGTTTCCAAATGAAATTTTTACATTTATAAATTTTGGTTTTTATTGGATCATAATCATATAACATATTCACAAGCTACAAACTGACCAAAAAAAAAATAAAAAATTTTAAATAAAATATTACAAGAGAATCAGTTCAGTTAATCATAGTTATCCAACAACTAAAAGATTCATTCCTCTTAATTTATTATTACTATTGGACATGATAATCAATTTTTGGTTTTAAATTTTTTTTGGGAATTTTTAAATATGTATTAATAAAAGTAAAAACATGATTGATTGGAAAGCTATTATTATTATGGTTTTCTTCTAGCAATGCGCTGGTAAGATGCTGGTAAGAGGCACAATTTTTCTTTATTATTATTATTATTATTTAAATCCTTAAAATATCGTATATATATAGTTAAAACTCTCAGCGGATATATTTTAAATTATCTACTTACTATAATTAGTTTAGTCATGTAAAATTCGTGAAACAAAGTTGCTACACACGGCAGTCTGAACAGAGGTAGCAGTCTTTTTATATAATGCTTTATCAAGTAAAAGTTAAATGCAGCTTAAGGTTAAGTTAAAATACGTGAAAAATGAATTGTTGGTCACAGTTAATTTTTGTAAATTTTACGATTCCTGAAGGTAAATTAGGTGTCTGGCTTAGTTTTGTTTATTCGTTCGAAAATTCAATAATTTCTTCATAATGATGTCTTTCATACATCAATATTCAGCCAATTAAAAGATTTTTTTAGGTTAAGGGTCATCAATCAAATCAATGATTCCAAAAAGTTCAATCGGTTTGTGTAAAAACATTAAACGATGTCGAACAGAATGACCAATAAAGTGTTAGGAAAGAATTATTTTAGATAAAAAAACCTACATATTAAAAGCTCCACTTTAAATGCTTGTTGGAAGGAATTTGCCTGGAAAGAGTTTTGAATATTACCCTCTCATCATGGTGTATATTTAAAACAGTGGGCGATTCAACCATAATTAGACTATAGTCTTCGAAGGTTCATCGAAATCCAGCACATGAATATCACTCAACAACTATTTAGCAGTCGGTCCGACGGGACACTCCAACTTTTACGCAATATTTCTGCAGTTTATATAGAATAGCTTAGACTTGTCAGCAGGTGCAGAAAAAAGTACCGACAGGTCGCTGCATCTTCTAAAGACACTTGGTATCAAAGGATAATTTGGCTCTCTGACTCCAAAGTCGAACGAATGGTTCAATGAACTTATTCACAAGTATTCATCATTCTGCACGCTACAAAGGGCCTTATGTTACATACTCCGATTTATTAGCAATGTCACCAAGATTTAAGATTGTAGGATCAGTAAAATTAATCTAAAAAGGGATGAGCTACTTCACATCATAAAAATCATCTATGTCGTCACGAACAACATCACTTTTACAAAGACGAAATATTGTCACTAAAATCCAAGAAAGAATTATAAAAAACAGAAGTCTTAAATCATTATATCCAATTTGTGATGACTTCTATTTTAAAGAATCCAAAACAGTTCAGTGCCATATTCCATAAAAAATTCTATATTCTCCATCCAAAGTCCTAAACTACTCGGCTAATGTGCTTATTATTTAGATAATAAGGACCCCGACCCTACGCTTCCGTTATCCATCACTCGTCAGCAATATTGGTTTCCTAACGATGAAATAACGGCAAAAAACCAGTTCGTCAATGCGTCACGCATTGGAACCCTGTAAAGATTTACTTGCCGGCGTGGAATTTGCAATAACTTCATAGCGATAATGGACTCAATTTTGTTGGAGCGGACATTAAATTGCGAGACGGGGTTGCTAAAATTATCAATAATTCAAATAATATTACTGATTACCTTTCCAGACATTGTATTACCTGGTATTTTACTCCTCCAATTCTCCTCATTTTGGAGGTTCTTACATCTCAGCAGCAAAGAAACAAATGAATAAGTCAAACAGCATCTGTATAGGTAAAGGTAAACGACGTAGTAATAATCAAAGACACTAATATCCCTGCTATAACCAATGACTGTTAAGAAAGGTTAAAAACCTTTATCGCGGTTCGGATGGCCTCGTAAGCGTAATTTCATTGAAAACTTAAAGTAATGAAATAAACAGAGAAAAAGGCTTTAGGGAAGTTTAGGATTGGGACTCCTATAAGGAGCACCTTAAAAAGTATAAAAAGGAATTAATGAAGTCGCAGAGGAGGACTTGGAGACTATTCTGTGATAAAATGGAAGGTGTTTCGGAGACCTTGCGTCTCAGGAAAGTCTTATCTACGAGCCCAACGAGCCCTAGTTACTTAATTAAACCAGATGAGCTGTGGACAACGTCTAGTGGGGGAATCATTGGCGCTCCTGTTGGAAACCTATTTCCCAGGTAGGGTGGATGTGTCGACGGAGCTTGGTAGGAGTAGGGAAAAATTATCGTCGGGGTGCCCGGAGGAAATCGTGGAAACCGAATCCTATGAGCACTAAACATCGTTAGACCCTACAAATCGGCAGGCCCGGACGGTATTATTCCAGTAGAATTGCAAAAACACTCGTCGAGCATTCTCCCATGGCTGGAGGTGATCTTCAGGGGGTGTTTAAAGCTGAATTATATTCCTAGGAAATGGACGGAGGTTAGGGTGGTTTTTATCCCGAAAACGGGGAAGAATTCACAGGCCCACCCAAAGGACCTAAGACCTATAACTCTATCATCCTATCTGTTGAAAACATTGGGAAGACTGATTGCTCCAAGCTTAACGACAAAGTCGGAGCTGGAGTCTATTGTGACAAATTAAATGTGAATATATCCGTTCGTCTTCCTGATCACTGCAGTGTGTTTCAGGCAGAGGTGGTAGCGATTGAGGAAGCGCCTATAGTAGCGCTTTTTATGGCGCTTAAAAACGAGGCGATAGCCTCGAAACAGAAGAGGTAGAATAACACTATAATATGCAATGTAGCGCGGCAAGTCTGGCCGAAACTGGACTTGAAGCGCTCCAAAATACTACTATCCCTACGTATACCTGACTTAAGTATAGTCGTGGGAGTGCTCACAGGACACTGCCTCATTGAAGAGCATACGAGGAGGCTTGTGTCAATGGCAAATGACTTCTGTAGAAGCTGTATGGATGAAGAGGAGGAAGAGACTGTGAGCCACTTCCTCTGCTCATGCCCGGCGCTAGCTTACAGGAGGTACAAACATCCGGGGAAGTATTCTTTCGACGGCCTTATGGATCTCGATAACTGCAATGTGCGAGATATCTTACTCTACATAAGTAGCACTGAATGGTTCCAATGAAGGTGAAAAGGGAGTAGGATCCTTTGGTATCACAATGGACCGTCACCGATCTAAGTGTGCGTTAGCAGCCACTCTAACCTAACCTAGTCAGGAAACTTGGGACTGTATAACTAAATCAAAATGTTGATACAACTTAATGTATTTTTATATATTTTACAACGTATGTTAATATTCGCGGGACATGGTTATATCTCCCATCGCACAAAATCCAATTAAACGTAAAATACTGAAAATTGGCACAATAGATTTTACAATTTTCACAGTGGAAGACTAGTTAGTGTTTATTCAAAGTGATCTGGGTGGCTGAAATATATTTATTAATTTTTTTTATAAATTTTCAATATTACTAAAAAAAGTTTTTTTCCTATAGTGGAATGAGTTTCTTATTTAATAAATGTAAAATAAAGAGAAAAAATATGGGAAAAATCAGAAGAAAACTTATTTTTAATAAAATATTGAAAATAATAAAATCTAAAAAGAGAACTCAATATTTTTAATTAGAAATAAAAAGTTTTCCATAAAACTAAAGAAAAGTGAAATAAGCCACAAAAAAAAGAAGAAATTAATTATGAATTTCAAATAATTTAAGGCTTAAGTAGTCTAATAAATTATTGGTGGCTGTAAAAGATCGGACTGCTATTATTTTTATTTTTCAAAAAAAAGACAATCTTAACAAGACAAATTTATAGAAACCAATTTAAAAAAAACTATGCTAAATTCTAAGAAAAATCATTAATTCAGTAAAGTTTATATCGATAAATTATTGCTATGTAACTTCTCAAATTGGAAGTTGTAACAGTGTTTGGTAAATTTAATTATATAACATTATTTTCTACCTTCCATTAATATAAAATAAATAAACAAGAAAAGTATTTTTAAAATTCAATGTAATTAAATAAAAATACATAAATGGAAAAAACTTAGATAACAAAATCAATAAACTAAAAAATATATATATATGTTTATTTATATTTATTTATTTACGTAACAAAAACGTATTTAATAATTAAAACAATACTTTAAATTTGTAATAAATAATTAATAAATATTGATTTTAATTTTCAAGATATATATATATATATATATATATATATATATATATATATATATATATATATATATATATATATATATATATATATATTTCTATAAACACTCAAGGAAATTGTAGGTGTTGGCAGTATAAACCGTAAAAAACAAATTGTACAGACCCTTTTCATCATCTGTCAAAACAGATGTGGTTATGTTTGGCAAAAGTATAGGTTAAAATTATTTTTAATTTTCCGTTTACAATATTTTCCATTAAAAATACATTTCAGTATTTTACAGTGGACTGTATATAACATAATAAATATAAATATGTAATTTAAAGGGGGCAGTGATTGTTAGTTATGCTAGATTTCCCTTCATTATAAATACTCGTAAAAATTATTGTAATTTGCTCAAGAACAGTAAAGCGCATGGAGTTCAAAGAATAGTTTGAAATGTCTGCGCATTATAGCTGTCTACGATATGTTGCTAATAGAAATGTTTAAAGGACCTATTGGATTCCGTTGCTAGGATTCAGAACACTAAAACAAGCAACTGCTACAGATTTGAATATTACTTGGTGGCAAATAATATATAACAGAAACTCTTTCTCCGAAATGAAATTTTTGGGGGTCCTTTCTTGTACATAATTATGGACTGGATATGAGGAGTACATATGATATCGACTTGAAATAATACCAGTAATTCAAACAACTTTTATAATTTCTTAGAACGGGGAAACAAGTATACGTTTGTTTAAAAAAAATAAATTATCGAATAAAATCCTAATTAAACATTGCAAAGATTCCATATATACTTATCTTTGCACCAATAAAATATTGAAAATAAAAAACCTTTCCATCATTTGTGACGCAGAACGTCCTGGGGCCCTATTCTCGAATTCCACATCCATTTGCCCCGTGGGGATATCTGTCAAAATTCATAACAGTGTACCGAAATCTAAAACTATGTATTCTCAAATTCCATACCAATGAAAAATTTCCCTACTAAGGATATATTTCCGATTGCGTATATGCATGTGACATTTTTCCCTGTGTATTTTCATAAATTAATTTTTGTTTTCTATTTATAGTATTGTCTTCTTAGATGTAATTAATTTAATTTTTTTAATTACTAAAAGTAAGTAAATATAATGTCCACTTCATCTTTATAAATTAAATTATTTAATTACAAAAATGTATTTCATATTAAAATATTATTCATATATGTATTGAGTTTTTGTTACTGTATTTCTTATTGAGATGCAAAACATAAACAAAAATGTACTAAACTCAGTTCACCACTCTATGGAGTGCATTGAAGTTAGATAAATTATATAAGTGGTGAATAAAAAATTACGAATGTTTCGAGAAAATGTTTTTAGTTACATGTGGAATTTATATGTGGAAATACCAAGGGATTTTGATAGGGATTTTGACAGTTGTCCACATGTGGAAATATCGGAGGAATTCGAGCATAGGGCCCCTGCTGGTCGTGCAAATGATGTCACAATACCAAAAATGATTGAGAAAAATGAGAAATATATATATATATATATATATATATATATATATATATATATATATATATATATATATATTTTATATGAGTGATTCCATTACAGTTCACTAAATTTGTCACATTTTCCAAAATCCATCACTTAGATTTCCATTTTTTCATTTTTTTATTGTTAATCAGATCAAATAAGAAGACTCGTGTCTTTTTATTTTTCATTTTGACAATTAATAGTCCCGTTATTCGATTTGATGATATATTTTGCGTTATATAAAATTTTT
Source organism: Tipula confusa (assembly GCA_963556175.1). Taxonomy (NCBI): domain Eukaryota; kingdom Metazoa; phylum Arthropoda; class Insecta; order Diptera; family Tipulidae; genus Tipula; species Tipula confusa. The sequence goes on along the minus strand of OY744477.1, from coordinate 20,570,207 downwards.
GTTTTTGGTTATCAAAAAGATTGTTCATGCTAAATTAATCTACAATTAAATTTGAAAAAGTACCGTTATTTTATGTGTTATAGCGAGTTAGATGTGTGTATAGATTTTGACCGCTATATGACGTAGCCACCAATACCTTAAAAGTGTTGATGTATAATTTTAAAGCTAAAAATATCGCGTTTGCACTAGGCCGAGTTTAGCTGCTATAGGACTTTAAAGTTGTAAAATGATTGTTTTTTTTTTTTACAGAAAAAGTGGTTTAAATTAAAAGAACAGAGAAACAAATGCTGTTTCGATTATTGATTTTAAAATTCAATTAATTATAGCTTCAAATGAGTCATAAAACAAACAATAAAATTAGGTGTAATACAACTAGAGGTTATAAAATTAGGGATAATAGAACTGCACAAGTAATTAAAACTAAAGATAATAAAATTAGGGGTAACTACTGGTAACGAAGTATTACGACTGATGATTTACAAACACCTGTTCCACTGCTTGCTATAAATAGTCGGGCAAATTTGTACTGTACATAGTTAATACTTAAAATTGCAAACAAAAAGTAGTGTTTTCCGCAAAGTTTTTGAGTGAAATTAAATTAAAATAAACCAAAAGTGAAAATAAATCAAACGATGGTGCATGCGCAGTGCTGTAATCCATTCAATTTAGAAAACCATAAAAATTTAAAATCTAAATTTAGCACAGCATTAGCTGAAAAAGCTGCTGATAAAAATCACCGTTATATTTAATTAGAGAATTTGTGGCAAATGCAGCATAAAATTGTACAAATTAAACAACGTGGTAATTATAAAAATTCCAGCAGCCGAACCTTTGGCTAGAAGTTCTAGAAGGACTGTATCATGATGAGTTCTCTGAATTTTGTGTACGATTGGGTGGATTACCAGTAAGAAAATACAGGTCCTTTGAGACAGGCTATTGTCAAAAACAACTTAAAAAAGTAGTAAAACTCACTTGTGAAAACGAGCTGTGCGTGCCTGTTCCAAAAATATTATCAATACCTGAGGCAGATAATGAAGATGACTATAGGAACTGTTGCACAATATTTTGGAGGCATACATCAATTTTGGAAGCATTTTGAAAGTATAAAAAATTATGGATACTTTTAAAACGACGCAATACAAGGTACAAATGTCGAAGAGTCTTATAAAAGAGTTTGTGACCCTAATGGAGGACGAATAAAAAAACAGAAAATGTTAGTTTTACACTTTTGAAACTATTGGATTTTCTAAATTTGTGGAACTTCGTTCAAAAGAGAGGTTATTATTCGAACAATACGGTACACATAAAATTTATGTATGCATAATTCATCAGAATAATATTTTATTATGCCTGGTTATACGTAAAATTATAAAAAGCGATCCAGCTATTATAAATAAAAAGAGTTATTAAAAAAAGTATCCTTTGCAAATTTGACGTGGGACTGTTGTGAAGGTAAAACTTTTACAATATTCAATGAGTAATTTCGAAAGTTTCACTAAAATAATTGTTTTTTTTCCCTCTATTTTAAAATGTGCATAATGTAATGGGCTGGCGCATAGTTTCATCGAACAACTAAAAAATATCGCAAAATATGGAGATTTTGATGACATACCATAATTGGATCTCTGGTTAACATATCACGTCTTCAATTGATGAAATTACAGAGAAATTATCAGGATCATCGAAATTCTATTACTTTATTGGGTTTTAAAATATTTGTCAGAAGTTAATTCTTTCTAATTTCTTTTCGATTTAAACAAATTTTACTAAAAAATGAAAAATGCAATATGTACAATAATTTTTAAACTGTCTAGCAAGCCCAAACAAAAGATTCTACAAACAAGATGTTTCTCATATTTTAAATTTCGAACCCTCTAGTGGCCAATCTGTGCTACATAATTGTTTGCTCATTTGAAACTTTGCTTAATCGCATTTTAAACTCAATAATCGAAACAACATTTGCTACACGCTCTACAATTTTAAGATGTTGGTGGCTATGCCATCTAGCGGTCAAAATCGATGCCCAGATCTAGTTCGCTATAACACATAAAATAGCGGTACTTTTTCAAATTTAATTGCATATTAATTTAGCATGAACATTAATCTTTTTGATGTAGTAAAACCATACATGGATACGATATAAAAAGTTCATTACATTCCAAAACTGACGAACCAAATAACGGGACTATCAACTGTCAAAATGAAAAATAAAAACACACAAGTCTTCTTATTTGATCTGATTTACAATGAAAAAATGAAAATCTAAGAGATGAATTTTGGAGGTCCCAATAAATATATATATATATATATATATATATATATATATATATATATATATATATATATATATATATATATATATATATATATATATATATGTATATATATATATATATATATATATATATATATATATATATATATATATGTATACAAATATATATATATATATATATATATATATATATATATATATATATATATATATATATATATATATATATATATATATATGTATATATTTATATATATATATATATATATATATATATATATATATATATATATATATATATATATATATATATATATATATATATGTATATATTTATATATATATATATATATATATATATATATATATATATATATATATATATGTATATATATATATATATATATATATATATATATAATATTTATATATACATATTTTAAAAATAAATTTTAATTATTATTATAATTATAAAATAAGACTGGCTAACAATTTACATACAGTAAAATTTATAGCAAGCATTATAACATTAATCTTTTTGATGTAGTAAAACCATACATGGATACGATATAAAAAGTTCATTACATTCCAAAACTGACGAACCAAATAACGGGACTATCAACTGTCAAAATGAAAAATAAAAACACACAAGTCTTCTTATTTGATCTGATTTACAATGAAAAAATGAAAATCTAAGAGATGAATTTTGGAGGTCCCAATAAATATATATATATATATATATATATATATATATATATATATATGTATATATATATATATATATATATATATATATATATATATATATATATATATATATATATATATGTATACAAATATATATATATATATATATATATATATATATATATATATATATATATATATATATATGTATACAAATATATATATATATATATATATATATATATATATATATATATATGTATATATTTATATATATATATATATATATATATATATATATATATATATATATATATATATATATATATATATATATATATATATATATATGTATATATATATATATATATATATATATATATATATATATATATATATATATATATATATATATATATATATATATATATATATGTATATATATATATATATATATATATATATATATATATATATATATATATATATATATATATATATATAATATTTAAATATACATATTTTAAAAATAAATTTTAATTATTATTATAATTATAAAATAAGACTGGCTAACAATTTACATACAGTAAAATTTATAGCAAGCATAGTAATAAAAATAATTTTTTTAAATTATCTTCCAGCATTTTGCGTTGTAATATTCTTAAAATATTTTATGTTTACATATAGATATGTTGTGCAATGCAGCATAAACTGAGTGTTTATTGATAGCAATTACTGTATGAAATATGTAAAGATATAACATTGATTTTAAAATTTTGATCATGAACAGTTGGCAAATGTTACTAAGGTGCCACTGCATTATATATTTTTTGCGAAATTTTGAATTTGCAAATACGAGATATTTGAAAAAAAGAGAATGGCAATTTGACAGAGATCTATAGAGTGGCACCCTTCGCCCTGGGGTTGTTTGCTTTAATTCAGGGGTCTTGGTAGTTCAGAAAACCGCGTTGTAGAGCTAATTAGCTAAAACAACTTTCCTCAATGGTAAATGAGATTATTCTCTTCTGAAATTGATTTGTCGTTTGAAGCCGTAGGTTTCACCCACATCGTGTCAACCGATGTTCACTTGATTGAGTTGATACAGTGTTGCTCGGCTGCTGTAAGATGTTATCATTGAATTGAAAGTTGCTCAATATTTTTATTGGACCTACCCAATAATAATGTCCTGGATAATCGCGGGTCTTACAATTGGAATACTTCCTCATCGTGTAACTAAGATCTATCGTGATTCATCGTGTAACTAAGATTTATCAGAGTACACGGATGAATGTTTGGCGACATGTTCCAGCCAAATCAAATCCAGCTGACTTGATATGTCGTGGCATGTTTTCTGCAAAACTTTTCAAATCAAATATGACAGCGTTGACAGCTACAAAGAGCTGGACGAATCACATCAATACAATTCGAATCATATAATTGGACAATCTAACGAATGGAACTCACTGCTGATTAATAGGAGCGCAATTTGAAAGGCATTTAGCGGAATCGACATTCCACGGAAAATAGTAAAATGCATCTAAAAAATTTACCGGGTTGCTGGAAATAGAGTTCAATATAAAGAAAAGACAAATCGACATAGATAAAGAAATTAGGAAACGAAAATGGAAATGGATAGGACACACACTTTGAAAGTGACATCAAGTGACATTGCCAGGATATCATTAGAATGGAACTCGCAAGGAAAGAGGAAAGTCGGAAGACCATCAATAATATGGAAAAAACTATACTAACTGATGCGAAACAACTGGGTAAGACATGGGGTGACTTAAACGCAATATACTCCAATATAGTGAGGTGGTCCAGTCTAGGAGATGCCTTATGCTCCTAAATTGGGGAAAAGTTAGTCTCCCGCGAGACGAATTTTGACAACAACTTCATTATTTTTAAAAATCTGATATTGTTTTGGTCGAATATTTTAAAGAATAACTTTTAAAACTCCTCGCTAACCCGGTGTGCCTTGAGGCGACCGCCTTTCCGTTTAAGCGCTAGCGTCTGCCCTGTATGTAACTAGATTAAAGTGCCTAAAATATTGTTACAGTGTAACATTGATAAAAAAATATCTTAACTGAAGAAAGAAGTTTATACATTTTTAAGAGATCCAATTTATTTTGCCTTCACGCTTTTAAACGTACTTGAAAGCTACATTTTGGGGTGAACATCAATCACTCTGTTATCGATTAGGAAGTGTAGAGAATAAATAATTAAGCAAAGTTAATTACAGTAGTTCAAACTATTACCACTAGAATACACTGAACAATTGAACCGTTTAAAAACTGTATCAAATTTGGCTATATATTCAAAGTTCAAATTTGTCAATGTAATCAAATCTAATTTAGATTAGATATACATTACAATTAGTTGTATATAACCGTATACTTGGATACATCATCATAAATAGTTGTGTATATGCAATACTTACTCTAAATCAAGATAATTTATTTAAATATAAAAGCGATAAAATTTTATTGTCTTACTAAAAATTATCTGTGTTCTTTCTTTAATTTAAATTTCTTAAGATATAAAGAACATAATTACTTATATATTTTATATTTATATTGTATATAAAAATATAAATAATTACAATTTTTAATATTTTACAATACAATATAAAAAGTAATAAAATTTTTTTGAGGTTAAAATAGTTTTAATTATTATTATTTTTTAATTAATATATTATAACTGTAGTGGCAGGTAAAGTAATTGTTTTTCAATACTAAATATAATAAATCATTATATTTGAATCAAATGCAGTCTTTGAATGTCATGTCAACAGTAAAACATATCAATAAGTACTGGTACCTTGTCTTTGTTACGTAAATGTAACAGAATTTGTTGAAGCTGTGTTTGAGGTTAACCTAACTATAAATTTAACAAAAGAACCATTATTTTATGTAATTGCTTTGACGAATTAAATATTTCTGCCAAGAATAAAAACCAGGCCAAGATCTTCTGCGTTGTGTAGCTGACAAAAAACCGTCGAGGAATCTATTTACATGATAAAATTGAATAATGACTATTCTCCTGTTTGCATTTCGACATATACGATTTTGAAATTTGATTTATCGAAAAGAGACTCAGAGACGAATGTCTAACTTGAACTACCAAACTTAAATTCCCAGTATCTACTAATGTGTGATGGAATTTTATCAGATTCTAGAAATAAAACAGCAGCGATTTCATTTCTTACTATATAGGAAACATTTTGCTATAGAACTTAACATTTGTCTGAAGCAGCACTAATCTATTATTTCGAAGTTCGAGGAATTGTCGAACTTTTTATGATCTTTGTGACCATAAATGTTTTGTTCCCAGTTTATGCTTACGTAAGTTTTTTCTCTTGTGATTTAAACAAACTTATATTAAGATCCCTTTGAAGACAAGTCAGGATAAAATGAAATATGAATAAGAAATGGTGTGGATATATGATTAAACCTTGAGCGAAACCTATACTAATAAATTGGTACTAATTATAACTGTGGTTTAGAGGCGTACAATTATTTTTATATTAAAGATATGACACGAAAAGTTAGATAAAGTAGAGAAGGACCATCGAATTGAATTGTCCATAAGCCAAACAGCATAAGTGACATTTTATTAAAATATTGGTAAGCTTATACCACAGCTTTAACTGAGATTTCTCAGCATGTTAAGAGGACCTGTACTTTTTCGGAAAATTGTTGACCTACTAGTTATTGACTGACTGTGCGAAAGGATCTTTTTATAATTAAATCTTTATCTATTACTGCGATAAGACTTCCATTGTTCTGGATAACATAAAGAACATTTCCTCAATTGGAGTAGTATTGCTTATTGGGAACACATCGATACAGAAGGTTTCGATTAAGAACTTTAAACATCGCTTAGTTAGCTTGCGAGTGCTTACCAAGCTCCTTGTAAGCGCAAGTTAAATTTTAAATTGGACTAAAGTTAATACTAGAGATATCGAAAAAAATTCTTCAATAAAAATGCAAGTTAATGTGAAATTTGTATTATAGATTTTGAAGTTATGGCCTAAACTAAGAGATGCTTATAGCTTTATCGCAATTAGTTTAAAAATGGCATGCGTGGTATATATCACTGAGTTAGATGTAATTTGGATAAAGAATTATATCATGAAGCATCTGCGAATCAACAAGTTTAAAAAAAAAGCTTAGGTTGCTGGAGAGACTTGACTAGGCCTATACGGGTATTATTTGGTTAAAATTTTTACATAGCTGACAATGTTAAAACTGGATAAGCTTTAGTATTTGCGGGACTGAACGCATCTATTCGAAAACGTAGTCTATCGTCGGCAACGCAGATAAAAAATGATTATTTCATGAACGTTTCCCCCAACTTTCAATAATCGAAGTGCGACTGCCAAAAATTAACAGTCCAACATTCGATGGGGATTATATGGAGTGGCTATTGTTTTTTTTATATGTATAGCCCAGCCATACACAATAGAGACAATTTGACCAAATGCGATAGATATCATGAAATTGACTGATTCACTCGACGAATCGTTTAGAGTTCTTAAGACATTAGGTCCAAATGCGGAAAGAGGGATCAATGGCTAGTACATATTGCATTAAACAAGCTAAATTGTGAAACTATATCGCTTTGGGCAAGAGAGACAACATAAAAAGATGTCCCGACTATTGACGAATTATTGGTAATTCTTGGAAGTCGCACAGATATGCTTGATTTAATCAAGGGCTATACGAAGAAGAATTTTCCAAAACGACCAGCAACTACTAGATCCATCCAGTTGTAATATCGTCGATTATACAATGCCCGATTTGCAAACAAAACGGATACATCAGCGTCTGATACATCAGCCGAAAAATCAGAAGCAGTAAAAGGAATCAATAGATGTTAAAATTGTCCATCCTTTAAATGGCGGACATAAGTGTGCATGATTGCAATTCAAACGCTAGGTGGCAACATTGCCAAAGAAAGCGCGGTACATCACTTCATGGGTCATCACGGGAGGGAGACGTTTCTGATACGAGCAAACATTGTAAGTGCAAATGTCAATATCACTTCACCAATAATCTAAGAGCCAAGGTAATGACCAAGTGAAATCATTTATGATCAGGCATTTATCATACCTAAGGTGTCAGACATATTAAGTGATTTCACTTTAGGGAGTATTATTAATGAATGCTGTATGGATTGCTTTTGGCTGACCCAACATATGTGGTGACATTGATATACTTCTAGAGACCGAAATATATTTTTTAAGGCAATTCAAAAGGACAATTTAGAATTACCAAGTGGTCTACGAGCTTCTCGAACAATCTTCGGTTGGATGGTGGCTGGCAAAATGGAAACTAACTATTAATATATTGTTGGATATTGATAAATCTTTCCGTAGGTTTTGGAAGAAGTTCCCAAATACATACAACGAATCTCAGAAGAACAAAAATGTGACGTTATTTCTAACATCAACTAAGCAATCATACGATAATAGGGTTACCGTAAAATAGCAGGTAGCATGCTTAAAACAGCATAGAATGCCGCTTTGAACCGCCTAAAACGAAGAGAGAAAATTCGAGGGAGATAAAAAGTTTGGCAAAATGTTTAAGACAATTATAGCGGAGAATGAGAAGTTGGGCCACATGGCTTGAGTATAGGAGTTCCAAAAGTTTAACAGATATTACCTGTCACACCATGGAGTGCGATAAAAGCAAGCAGTACAACTACGAAGCTTAGGTATTTAAAGCTTCTACCAAGTCATCTACTGGTGTAACGTTGAATCACGATAGTTTCACAAACAGAGATCTATAAACTAAGAACGCTTACTTCTGGTACCGCGCCTACAGCATTTTTAGCAACCCGTACTCTAGAAGCTATTAGTAAACAAGTATACGGCAAACAGCCTCAGCTGATATAATGACCGGAGGAAGTTCAATACTATGTGCCAAACCATTAATAAAATAAGTAACAAATTCGTTAGGAGATCATGGTTTCAAATTACGAAAATTTCTCATGAACAGTAACGAACTTCGATCTAACGAACTTCGATCATCCACAACACAACGGAGGAAGATGTCAGAGATATTGGAGAAGACTCTGATTCATCAAGGGTCTTAGGTCTTCAATGGAATTTATTTGAAGGCGTATTCCAATTCTAGGTTATAATTCCAGAGTGCAATATGCACACGAAGCGCACATTATTATCGGATGCTTCTAGAAGCTCTGTGTATTACGCTGTAGTGGAAACAGCTTAAGATGTAAATTCTAGTATAATTGCATCTAAGTCACGAGTTGCGACGATGAAACAGATCAGTCCGATTTCAATCCCCTATTGGAATTTATGCGTACTTTGCTATTAACACAGCTTATGAAATCTGTAGAAGAGTCCTTAACTGTGAAAATCACTTTCCCTATTCACAGATTCACAAATACTTTTAGACTGGCTATCAGAACATCCAAGACGATGGACAACTTTCGTGGCAAACAGATCTAGTGAAATAATTCAGCCGTATAAACGAGCAACGTGCTGGTGGTTCGTTATTTCTAAAGATAACCTAGCTGACATTGCATTCCATGGTTCAGCACGATGAAACTAGTGAAGGATAAATTGTGGTGGCATGGACCTCCCCTTATATGGGTACGAAGGCGGTGCATATAGAGACTGTATATAATCTTAAAACCGGTAGCTTCCTAGAAACACTATGTCGATTTACATCAAGAAGATGAAGTTGTCACACACTGTACTTTGACGTAATGGTACAAATTTCGATGGACCAAACAACCATTTGAGAGAGACGTTACAATTGTTAAGGTCAAAGTCGTCTGATGTTGCATCGCCGCTGTTGCAGTATAAAGTAGAATGGAAATGTATGCCACCTATTTCATCTCACATGAGTGGAATATGGAAGGAAGAAGTTAAATACATCGGTTGTTTAACACCGACGCAATTTTTATTCGAGCGTACATTTACCGATATGGCGGATAAGGATCTACAGCAGCATATTTTACCATTGTCCAAATGGCAGCTTGGAATAAAAATGCAACAACATTTTTGGAGTCGTTGGCACCGAGATTATCTTACCATCTTACAAAAAAAGACAAAATGGACAACAGAGTATGACAATTATAGCAATTGGTGACGTCGTATTAGTATTCGAAGCAAACTTACCGTCAACATGTCGGCGTTTAGCAAGAATTGTTGAGGTACATAAATTAACTGATGACAAAGTACTTATCGTAAGCCTACGTTTAGCCAACACCAACAAAATAACTCAGCGCTTGATCATTCTGGACAAAACTGGTTAATTTCTAAACCGCTAATTGAGTCATCTACTATAATAAATTACATTAAATTACAAATCGTAGTGACATCTCTTGTCGAGTAGCAAAATTAATGTTATGAATCTATATCATCACATCTATGAGCATCACATGTGAACTACTTGAATTAATTTGTCTATACTTATAACAATAGATATTTTTTCCATTAACCATATTCACTAAGAGTCTAAAACATCTTGCCTTCGAAGCAACTGATTGAAAAAACAAAGGAGGTCCGTGAAGATAATTGGAGGACAAATACTTTAGAAAACGACTTGGCCTTTTCCGAATAGAGATTGATTGATGAAACGATATGGGCCAACAATGGCCTTTTCAAACCATTTAATAATAATAATATGTAAATTATAAATAAAAAAATTAATTAAATATTAGCAAATATATCTTAAGTATTATTAATGCTAATTAATAAATATTTCCTAAGGCGTTAAAAAACCTTGAGACGAATTTATTTTATTTTACTATTATTATTATTCGTATATTATTTATAATTTTTGTTTATTATTTATTTTTAAATTACATGTTAGTTTATTATTATTATTTTGCGTATACATATGTAAATGTTCATATATTTACAATTTATTATTATTATTATTGTTATATTTAATAAATTTTATACTTAAGAAATAACAACAATAATAATAATAATAAGAACAAAATTACCGTATACTATATACATTTTCGTAATAATAATATAATTTTAATGTTAAAAAAAAATATAAAATAACGAATTTACATATTATATTTTTAACGTACATAATAAACATAATGTATATTTCTAAGCTGGGTCAACAACTTCAACAAAAACATTAAACATCAAATTAGATGACAACTATTGTTTGGTTGGCGAATAGAAATCCAAATCGTACGTTTGAAATGATTTTTTTTTTTATTTTAATGAAAACTTTTATAATTGACTTAATGGCATTGAAAATGTTTTTGAAAAATAACACGTCGTGCTCGTATTGTAATATAGATGTATAGGTAGCCCCCTTATAACGCCGTACTTGTATTACACGTACGAAAATTTCCGAAACACATAATTTTACTTTTTTTATATATTTTAGTTTTTCTCAAATATTCACTAGCCCAAAGTAGAACTACTCTTTGGCCGAGTTTCTAATGGTATCAAACTTTTTTTAATGCTATACGCTGCAATTTGCCAGACAAATTTTGCTGCATATATCTTATAATATTTTTTTTCGGTATCATATATTTCAATACCATTATGATTCATTGTTCGAAGTTCCGACTCCATTTCACTTTCAAAAACCTCTTAACACTTTGATGAAATTCCGGCATTAAAAAGAATCCCGGGATTACAGGATCCTGGCAATTGAAAACAATCAAAATTGAAAGTAATAACAAAGATGTTATATACTGCGCACCACACTATAACTAAAAAAAGAATATACGGAGATCTTTTTCCCACCTTGGGATGACCCGATATTAGCAGTGACTTATAGTTTTCCTGGGGATTGAGAAGGAGTTGCTTGAAGGAGCGACCTCAACAACAAATTTAAACAAAATTCCTGATCTTAAAGATTTCTATGTAACAAAATAAAAATCTGATAACCACTTACTAATGTAAAACAATCAAAAGCTTAACATCAGGCCACCCTATTATCATAAAATTGAGCAAAACAAATATTAGGTATACAAATAAGTCACCGACATTCGACAAATGATGGCGCCACAAGTCAGTTATAGTTAAAATTGCCCGATGTAAAATGTCATACCCTGAATAGCAGAGCATCCGTAAAAAAATTCCATACAGTCTATAGCTTTGCATATTTTGAAAAAAAACAGCTAACATTTTATTTCAATAATCTTCAAATATTACCGATTTTTTATCAGCATCATTTTTATTGCAAGAATGTCAAGTTTTGAACCAAACGGGAACTTTTGATTTATTTTTTAAATATGAAAATATAAACATTATTGGATTTTTAAAGGAAAAGAAAATAGGTTTTATATGAACTGAAGTTTTTTTCATTGTATTGGTGATGGAAAACCAATCCACTACCATAACACAAAGAAGATAAGAAAAAAAAAATCATGTTGTGTATTTGGTGGGATCAGCGTGGTGTCGTGTACTGTGAGTTAGTACAATGTTTGGTTTCGAAAATTTAAATGGCAATTTCTTATAAAAAAGCCTTTACATTAAAACATTGCAACTGATTTAGAGCAAAATTGCATTTGGTTCATTTAGCAAAATTGAAGCAGGTAATTTTTCAAATAAGAACTGCATCTAAATGTAAAAGCTTTAGGATAGAAGACTTTTTTTGAAGAGAACTATTAGTTATAACAAAGAGAAAATCGGAAAGTATAAACAGAAATAACTGAAGCAAATATATGAAGTTTATACAACATTCTTTAGCCAATGAAATGAACTTAATATGAGTGATAAGTTGGATTAAGTAGTACTTATATGACGTTTTAAATACAAATTTTCGTTTCTATTTTCGCCAAGCGACGAAAAATAAGTTATTCTTTATATATCAGAGATGGCGCGCAAAACTATGCAAACCAATTTCGAGCAAAGAATGTTTTGAATATTTTTTTCGCGTGATTTTGGAGACCGCATTAAATTTTTTTTTCGTTTTGATCTGAGTATTTCGCTCTAAATACATATAAAAAATTAGCTCCTGTACGCATTTACTGAGTTTTGCTAGGGTTACCTGTAATATATAATAATATAAAATACAATCATGCAAACATTTATAACGAAATAATTTGGTAAAGTTCCTTTTTTTGGTTCGTTCAGTTTTTATTTCCCTTAGAAGATACTCATATGTTTCTAACTTGTTTGTACGAAGCCTATTGTCTATACGAAGCAAATATAAAAGCTTACCCTATTCATAATATAAATACATATAGTACTACCATCATAAGAAAAAAACAGTTTTCCCATTGATGTTCTAGATGTCGGAACATTTAGAATAAATATATGACATTTAGGCGATTATACATATAAAAATATTTTGAATAATTTAAAACGATACCAGTAGCGACATCTAGCACGTCAAGGAGCTAACGTACCATGGTAGTACTATGTGTATTTATATTATGCCCTATTCAAAAGAAACCGTTCTATGGTAAACAGAACTGATAAAAAAAGTAAGAACTATCAAGAGAACTTGGATTTATGATTCTACATTAATGGATAGATTTTTTTTTTTAAATAGTTTGCTTCCCATGTATTTGATAATTGGATTGGAAAGATCAGGGGATCCACAAATTTAGTTTCACCGAAAACTGTTTATTCCATTCTTATTTTCGTCAAATTTTCTGGATCACAATTCAAAATCTGATTTACAACGGTTAATTTATGACAAATGCTCAAATATTAACGGTATTATCTTCTTTCCAATTACTTTTCAGCTTCTATTTGTTTTCTTTTTGAGATTTAGCAAGCTCGAAAAAAAGACCTAAGAGATAAGAGATAGGTGTTTTCTAAAACTGGACATTTAAAAGTCATCATTAAGAATTATTTGATGCTCAAATAAAAAATCTTAGATGAAAACACGCATTTGCGTGTTTTGCGGAATGGTTAAGTAATGATTTTGGAAATTTAGTTATAAAATTTAAAACTGTTTATCGGTGACAATATTCCAAGCAGAACACTATTACTGCGGACGATGGACTTAATGCTTCTAGAATCTATACATACCACCTACAGCAAGTTTTAACAACACTTATTGAATTTTCAAAGAAAGGTATGGAAATATTTCACAATGATCAGTCTGTGAAAAGAAACTTGAAAGTGTCGAGGCACATGCAGTTCAGCAGTTCAGATAATGAATTATATCAATCTGTCCTGAGACTGTTTTATTTTTGGTTAAAATAAGAATAAGAATTTTTAGAGTATCTTTTTTGCTTACTAAAAGGTTTTTATGCACCAATAAAAGGAGTCTACAGCTTAGAAGTAATAAAATCGTTTTTATACTTATTTCTCGTATCATTTATTTATAATCATTGGCCAGAATCGAAAAGTTCAAAGGACTATTTATCAAAGGACTATTATAATGTTTAGTAGTTTTCTTTACGGAATTGCATAGAACATAACCTTTAAAAACATTATACTAGAATTGTTAAATAACAAGAATTTTTCGATATTACTAGAATTAATTTAAGTTCTTAAAGGAATGTGCTTTAATGCAGCCCATTACTTCTTGCGATTATAGCATTTTATGTTTTTAAGATTTCAAGGTTATTTTGATTAATTCCTAAATAAACACATAAATCAAATCACAAGACGGCGGCAGCCTCTAAAATGTTATAATTAATAATAATAAATTAATTAGGCAAAGTGCAAAACGTAGTTTTTATTGAATTGCATAATATCTATTGCATTTATAAATATTGGGTTGGCAAAAAAGTTGTGTCTTATTCTGTTGGATACGTTAATATTAATCGATTAAAAAATTCAATATTAATTTTTTGGTATGAGATTTTTGTTATAGGTTATGTTATATCTTTTTAATTAAATTAAATTTAATGTATTTTGAGACGTGTGATAATTAAGAAGAAATTAAGAAAAAAAAGGAACTGTTTTATCGTTTATTTATTTCTAATCCAGTTTTCCGTCAATTGCTATTTTTAAGCTAATCAACCCATGGCATGCGATGATTTTGTACAGAACTCACCAACCAGAATATATATTCACCATTAAAGAGTGCCTTATTAGACCGTTTAGCTTCTTCAGACGAAAAAAAGTTAGAACAATTATTAACAGGTTAAGAATTATAATGATGGCCGACCGTCAGAGGTGTTACGGCGAGCACTAGCAGGAAATAATTTTTCCGATAAAATAATTTGGTCATTGTGGATGGATACACAGTTATTCTTGTAAAATTTGTTTTATTAGTCGCCCTTAAACTTAAAAGGCTGGCTGATTTATCAAAGCTATCAAATCAATGCTGTCGTTATAGAAGTTGTTGACTGAACTTCCAATCATTTTGTTTTCGACAACGGCTATGGAGTAATTCTTCAGAAATGTTCTTCCTTAAAAGCCAAACCAAATTACAATTTGTCTGTTAAATATTCTGTGGTTCATCATATTGTTATCGAAGGCGATTTACCTGCAAGATAAAGCAGCACAAACCGAGTTTTCGCACATGGTTAAATTATGAATTTGCTGATCATCGGCATCCTCTATTTCTTTTGCCTCCACATTATCCGGAAGAAAGCCAAGATTTGTGAGGATCTTGTGTGGATTATAGGCGACTTAATACGGTTACGATACGGCATCCGCTTCTGAGGAAGAACACGAGCAACACTTGAAAACATTATTCGAACGTCTAACAGAGTTTGATGTTCATATTTAAAGTTCTAAGTGCGTTTTTGGAGAGCAATCATTAAATTTCTTCTGTCATAAAATTACTCCGGATGGCATTCTCCCTTCAGCAAGTAATTTTACTTGGAAGGAGTATTGTAATTTAGCACTCGGATTTTTAAAACGTGAATTGCCATCAATTGCTTTGTTATCTCATCCTCTGAATGATTCTATACTCAGTGTTACTACCGATGCGTCCAGTACAGCCGTTGGATCTGTTCTACTACAATTTACCAATAATGTATGGGAGAATTTATGATTTATCTTTCGCAAGTTATCGAGAGCTATTAATCTATAGCTATCAAGCATTTATTTTATTAGAAGGTCGTGAGTTTAGAATTTACACCGACGGTAAAAACATCCAATCAAAGCAATTCAGTCCCAAACTGAACATAGTCCGCGAGTGTCGAGACATGTGAGCATTAAAGATAACACAGTAGCGAATTGTTTTTCCCGATTCCATAACCTTCTGGTGTTTTAAATATTTTTCGCGGTTTTTAAGGCTATATTTGAGATTGCCCCTATAACAAAAATAAAATAAAAATAAAAGCCTATACATAATCTAAAAAATAAATATTTTGTCGTTCGTAATTACGAATATTTTATCCGTATACCGAAGTTCAAAAATTTGATTATACATTTGTCATGTCCTTGAAACATCAGTTAATAGAGCGTCCATAAATTGCAGTCTCACGTGGTTAACGGAGATTTTGAATCAAATTTAACAAAATTTGGTTCAGTGATATTTTGATTCGTTTCGTTAAGTTATTATATAACCTCCACTTCGAAATTAAATATTTTTTTGTTGTTGTTTACTTTTAATTTTATTGTTTTCAAACAAAGAAGTCCAGACCAAACGACGATACCGATTTGGGTGACCTTTATCAATATTCTGTTACAATTTACACAAATTTAATTATAAAAACAGTCTAGAGCATATTTTCATAATACAATGATGTAAAATATTTTTAAAAATTTCCAAAATTGAGCAATATTCAGAAAGTTTATTTTCTCTCGCGCATTTGGTTAGACTGCTTTTTATTTCGTTTGTGGGAAGATTTTTTACAGTTTGTGAAATTATAAAAAATCCACTGGGATTACCACCCCATGTTTTTAATATCAACAAGCAGCAAACGAAAACTCTTTTTTTTGTTGTTGTTGTATTTTTCTCTTTATGTACTTATAGTATAGTCGAGTCAGAACAACATTTGGTTATTAACGTTTCATTTATAAATTATTTAACAAAAAAATATTATATATATATATATATATATATATATATATATATATATATATATATATATATATATATATTCTAAATATTTTATTTTATTGTACTAACAAACTTCAACGACCCCAAAACAAAATAAATTTATTCCAACTTCCCTTATACATATTCCTTTAACATTTCATGAAAAAAGACCAATATACACCACTCTGCTCTGCTTATTTTGTTATGATATCAACAAAAAAAAAATTCTGGTAATAATATATAAAAAAAAAGAAAATGAAAATCTTTTTTATAAATATTATATATAAAAAAAAAAATAAATAAAATGAAAATAATAAATAAATAAATAATAATAAAAAAGCATGAACACAGTTATATAAATTTTCTTTATATTTTCGGCGCCCAGTGTTATTGATTTTTCGCATACACACAGTATTTTTTTTCTATAACTTGTTTTTTTATTTTCACTACTTACTGCCAACAAAGTGTTTTTCCCATTTTCTCTGCTTTTTATGTTTATTATTTATATATTATTATTATATATTATATATAATATATACGGATATATATATATATATATATATATATATATATATATATATAGGGTGCCCCAAAATCCACTGACAACAGATTCATTGGTCAAAAAGAAGATTCCACCTTTCGCACTAGGAGGCCACAATGTCAAGAATTTGAAAATAATTATATCTAGAATTTCGTAACCCTAATGCCAATTCCAATCATTTTTCTCCAATAATTATCAAAGAATGCAATAACCATCTAGGCGATGCTGATCTCCGTGGTGGTTTTATCGGACCATGTATTTGATGAAAATGATTTGGTGAGACTGCACTTATTTAATGTTGTTAAGTAACTCGGCGACTTTTATAAATATTTGGTATATATTGGTATATATAATTTGCGTTGATATCCACTGCGAGCTCGTGTTGCATTATCGTCCCATAATCCGTGAACAAAATGAATATCAATGAACTTTATGAACTATAATTATAATCCTTATAGTTAGTTCCACGATGTCCTTCACGTTCTAAAGCTTGTCAATATATTTCAATTTATATCATAATTTGGTATAGCACAATAGCCTGATTGATAAAGGCATTACCCAGAAAATCAAAGGCTACAAATTGCTATTTTATTTTTCATTTTATTTCACAAAGTTTTTCGTGGCAATGCTTGATTGAAAAATTAAAAATTTGGTATCATACGAGCTATCATACGATCTATCATACGAGCTTTAGGTTTCCATTTGCAAATAAATTATCGTAATCAACCACCCGAAAAGTTTCATTAAGGGAGTTTTATCCATACCGAATAATGTAGAGGAATACCAATGAAATGTTGCCCTTAATGGAGGAGATGGTGATGCTGTGACTATTTGCAAAATAAATATTTAGCCGTCCTCCTTCACTGGCCGATCCATCATATGCACCTTTCTGTTTCAAGATACTACGAGACGTATATATGATGTTGATATGTATGACCAAATTTTATGTGAAATTTTCAATATGGAAACGGTTATCCGTACTGAAAATCCCAGTTCATCGTGTATGCAGGAAGGAAAATGTTCAAAATGCTCTAACAAAATTCCAAGATTCCACAGCGTTGTATAAAAATGGGTTTCATTTATATAGAAAACTAAAAAGTGGAGTTACTCCAAAAAGTGAGGAAGTTATCTCATTTTAATTTACATATTTGAACTTTGTACTTCACCATTTCGTTTGAAAGAACAAGAAGTGGGAAAACGTTTGAGAGGTTCGAATAATATAATTGCCTGAATAAGATCTATTTTACCAAGAGAAGGCGACAATCATAAACAATCAAGTCTTAAAGTCCAGTGTTTATGAAGATGTCTTGCAAAACATCTGGTAATACATCCAAATATAGAGCTACATAATTTTGATATAAATCCATCTTTGCTGAGAGATTTGTTTCTGTTAGAGTTGCTCTTTTCTTTCAAAATATCTATAAATACATGAAAAATATTAAACTAATTTTCGTCTTTTTAATGATAAACTAATTTTCATCTTTTTAATTATTATTTCATCTTTAGGTGCAAATTAAACTGGAAAGAACTTTGCCACAAAATCATTTTAAAATCCCATTCCCATCCTACGTATCGAATTTCATCATAATCGGTTAAGAACTCACCGAGTTCTTTCCTAATTGGCCATATTCCAGAACTTACCCAAAAAATCATTTTAAAATCACATTTTCATCCTACATATCGAATTTCATTATAATCGCTTAAGAACTCGCCGAGTCCCTTCCTTATTGGCCATATTCTAGAACTTTCCCAAAAAATCATTTTTAAATCCCATTTTCACCCTACGTATCGATTTTCATCATAATCGGTTAAGAACTCGCCGAGTTCCTTCCTAATTGGCCATATTCCAGAACTTACCCAAAAAATCATTTTAAAATCACATTTCCATCCTACATATAGAATTGCATCATAATCGGATAAGAACTCACCGTGTTCCTCCCTAATTGGCCATATTCCAGAACTTTCCCAAAAAGTCATTTTAAAATTCCATTTTCATCCTACGTATCGAATTTCATCATAATCGGTTAAGAACGCGCCGAGTTTCTTCCTAATTGGCCATATTCCAGAACTTTCCTAAAAAATCATTTTAAGTTTAAATCACATGTCGAAATATCATATTTTGAAATATCCAGTTTTGTACCATATCTCGTTTTGTACCTTATCTCGTTTTAAAATATCCAGTTTTGAATTATCCTGTTTCGTCAAATCCAGTTGAAATATATCCAGTTTCGACCGGTACCCGCGAAAAATATGCTCACAAATATAATTGCTTTTAAAAGGTATGTCATGAACCAGAAGAACCGGGAATTTTTTCTTTAGGTACATATAATTTATAAAAATCTTATAAAGATTTACTATGAAGAAATTTTTCTGTTAGTTGCATATCCGATTGCAGCTCTATATTCAATCTGAAAGTTGGGAGATTGATATCCACTAAAAATAGTGTAGCAACAGTTGCTACATTAAATTAAGTTTCATTTCAAAGGCTGCTACTGTTGTTTAGTTAAAATTTGCAAAAGCAGAAACGCCATAAAAATTGTGACAAAAAGGACCGAAGTGATATTATTGCAGAAATGGTATTGAAATGTCCTTGAATATTGATTAAAAGTAACTTCAGCGATAACTGGTTCGAAGCGGAGAGCGCTAGTGACAGTGAGAATATGGTATAAGATAACGACGACGAGTATGTTCCACAAATTTAAGTTCATCAGATCTACCAAGAAGATCAGGTAGAATACCCAAACCGAAAGTTATCGAAGTTTATTCCTTACCAAATCAAGCAACAGAAATGATAGCTTATATGTCAATTGCAACAGTTGGGCTAGGTGATTTACGAGGACCGAAAATTTACATGGACCAATTAAGAAATTGCGAGTCAGTCGTGTTTCATATTAACACGGGTGTAAGATATTGCTTCTGGAAGATCCTGGCTAATCTTGGCCATACGAAATAAGGAACTTCATTTTAATAAAACAAAGAATTCAATATTGCTTGTTTTATATAAAAATAAAAATTATTTCAAAAAGGATTAACGCTCTAAAAGCAATATTGGGATTTGCCTATATGTTGGATACAGTTCAAAAGGCAATTTTTAAACTTTCAAATGAACCTAATATCACCAAAAATTCTAATCAGTACGTTTTAGTTGCATTTGCAACTTATCCCAATTTCCCTTTAAAAATTTAAAATTTTTAATTAACGTAAATATAAAAGTAATATTACCTACTAGCAAAATCGAAATCATCGAAAAAACAAACATAGTATACCAATTACCATTTTTTGTTTTCAATGAAATGAAACAAAAAAATAATAATAATACAGTAATCCCTCGATTAACGTAATCTCTAAATTTTTAATTTCGTAAATTCGACTTTACGTAAAACTCAAAAAGCGCTAGTTAATATTGTGGCATAATGTTAAGAAGTTGACTCTAGCAAGAAGAAATTCCAATGGAGGAACTGGTGGCCGAAAATTAAAAAACATCATGTTCAAGATGCGTCGATGTTGTATAATATTTCACCTGTTTCAAGGAAATAAAATCAAGGGATTAGCAGTAAAGGACAGTGCAAATAATTTTAACAATGCAGCCACTCAAATTGCCAGAATATTGAAATCCGAAGCAAAATTTATTTCTGTAATCGTGATAATGACTACGAAAATCACTTTACTGGAGTTAATCTAAATTAAAAAGTCTGTTATTTAATTGAATACCATTATAAAGCAGCTTCCTCGATACTTCGGTGAAAGACATCTTTATAAATACTCAGTTTAAACTTGACAGGGTGGTATTCTAGTACAAAGTGGAAGAACATAATTTTATTTTAAATAAGAAATCTGGTGGTACGACAGCTAATTTTTGGACACCCAGTATATATTTTATATATAATATATATATATATATATATATATATATATATATATATATATATATATATATATATATATATATATATATATATATATAATTTTTGTTATTATTTTGTACAAAAAAAAAAAAGAGTTTATGTAACATAAAAAGTTTGTTAGATGTTACGAACAAAAAAAAAAAAAAAAAAAGAAATACAAATAAAAAATAATGTTGTATATTGTTAAATACAACAATAACAACAACAAAAATATAAAGCCTATCAGCGTTTTTATTCCCTATCATACAAAATGTGTAGCAGACTTTTTAACATATTATAACAGCAGCAACAACAAACCAACATAAACAGTAAGACAAACAAAAAACAAAAACTAAATAAATTTGCTATCTTTATTAGCGGACGCCGGAATATTACCCATTGCCGCGGTGCTAATGGCAACGAAAATATATACGAAAATCAATAGTTTTTTTGCTATAGCATCGCTTTCGACAAATGAATATAAGTATGCGATAAAGAAAAAAAAAAAACGCCACGGCCATTGTGGAGGTAAAATAATGGTGGTGGAGAAGAATACAACAACACAAAACTGAATACAATTGGCGAATTAATTATTAAAAATCTTTTTATTGCTTCACCCTGCTTTTCATTGCTTTTTTCCCGTATTTTTGGTTCGTGGCTACATGCCAAAGTATGGTAACGGGTGATAATACGTTCGGAGATAGAATGTTTTTAATCTCGGTGTTCCGTTTTACTTAATTAATGGATACACTTTCGTTTAACCATTTGTTTAAATTAAATTTAGTAAAGTTAACTGACAGAAAATGGCTGGATTAATTTTTGACTATAATTTTAATACTGGAAAAGTTATAGACTAGACTAGGCATTTATTATTTTTATTTAAAGAAGAGCGGGGTGTTTATATATATATATATATATATATATATATATATATATATATATATATATATATATATATATATATTTATTTATTTATATATATATATATATATATATATATATATATATATATATATATATATAAATATATATATATATATATATATATATATATATATATATATATATATATATATATATATATAAATTTATATATATTCTAGACTCTATATATAAAACGGCGTAAGTTATCTTATTCCTGTTTTTACTTTACTCAATATCTATTTAAAATAAAAAATATCACACATTTTATTCTAACAATTTTTTTTTATCAACAACCGTTGAAGAGAGACATAAATAAATAAAAAGGCTTAAGCGCCAAATACACGAAAAATGAAAAAAATGCTCCAAGTTAGTGTAGCTTTTTTGCATAAACTAGTGATTGTTTCAGTCCCAACTAAATTTTAAAATATTCCTTCAGAATTAACTTAAATTATCACGGTTGGTTTTTCAAATTTTCCGCTTAGAATTCCTGGTTGAAATTATGATATATTTTGACTAATTATGAAAAGTAAATGTAGCTTTTTTCAATTATTAGCCGAAGAAACTATGACTATAATACATATAAATGCGTATAATAAAAATCTGGATTTTTTTTGAAATTTTTAAGTATTAATCGAAATAATTGCACAAAAGTAATTAAATCAATTAAATAATTATTTCGACACATGTGTCTATGATAATATTAAGCCAAGATTTTCTTAAATCTTTCATTATTTAGTTCCTACAACCAATTAATAGATGGCAGTTTAAATAATAAACCATATCATCTCAAAATACACTAATTCGTATTTATTTTCCGTTAAAGATTTTATTGTTTTACTTTTCGAGCTCATTCTGTTTATAATTGTATTGTTGTAGACAGAATGTGGATCTTTATAATATTTTTCGAGATTTTGGATCTAGGGAAAATAATTTGTTTTGAAAGACAACGATTAGAGTGGACAGTAAAAAAATACGTGTGAAGCAATTTTTTTCAATTAAAACTTGTGTTGGTAGGGACTATTAGGTATCCGGTTCGGTGTTTTAATGTATTATATTTTTTTGTATATTTTTAATAATAATAATAATAAACGGGTTTTACAGGTCATCACTGATCCGAATCGAGTCAAACATCAGATTCGAATCCGAACTTGCTCTTCTTATGGTTCTAGACAACCCGAAGGGGCCAAGTCGTTATCTACTTCAAAGTTCAGTTGCCGCTGAAAGCGAATTATGCACTTCCGGCTCTCCTATCAGAGATCGCTGCGCCTTAATTATAAGTGAGACAGCGTACTCACTATCCTTTTTACTCACATCTTTTTTCTTCAAAACAACCAACAATTTAAATCTGAAACAGGATAACCATTTTCAAGATGAAAAATTTGATGATACAATGACAACCGCAATTTAAGCATTAATCTCTTTTTAAACCAACATGTAAAAATTGACGGCTAAAATATGGCTTTTACATAATGATGCTCTTTACAAAATTTCCAATTTCTAATAAGTAAACACAGAATTGACTAAATTCCAAAAAAAAATTTTAATGCAAAATGTGCAATTTAATTTAAAACATTTTATCTCAAGTTTTGACTGAACAGAAAGCAAGCCTAAATTCAATCAACTACCAAAGCATTTTAGCTGGTATTTCAATTGGTATTAGATAATTCAACTGACATTGACATATCCCATGTTTGGCACCAAATAATTTTAATAAATTACAAAAAAAAAGCTTAACGTAACATTCAAAGTGGATGCAATAAAAAAAGGTATGATGCTGCCATAGAAACAAAAAAAACTATGGAGTGCTGTTCGAAATAAATATTGCTTGTCGAATTGCAGAACTAAAACAAACTAGACCCAAAGATCATGAATGCAATTTGAACAATGCTGGCTCATCAACTGGAATAGAACGAGATGATTTAGTTTATAGAAAAAGCGAGGAATTTTATGGCATTCGATACCATAAAATAGTTGCAAACGGAGATGCTAGTTTATATATACAAATTTTAGAGGTTAAACCATACCCAAATACGCATATCACACAAAGAAAACTATTAGGAAATACAATTAATAGTTGGACCAAAGACGCGCTCTGCGCAGTTAAAAAAAAAGGAACTTTCAAAAAATTCGCATTCCGAGAAAGTAAACGCCGGTTGGATTGATGGGAAACGATGGAATAATCGAAGTGAAAGGATCTCATAATTCAAAAGATTTATATCCACTAGATGCAAGTGAAATCAAAATTAATTAAATTTCTTCTGCATGACAAATGCACCGGCAACGTGTTAATTAAACAAAATCTACCAGAAATCTACCAAAATACTACCAGATCGAGATTACTGCTTCTTTATGGTTTGGATTCCAAAAGGATTTATAAATATACACACACTCCGGAATGTGGAATTATTCTCCAGGCAATCCAGAAACGGATTATAGTAACGTTTTTAAAATATTTTGACGAACATTTTCAGTTTGTAATTAGCTCCTTAAGTTGATTTGTATCCTTTAAAACTTGCCCTTCAACATACATATAGAACATAATTTTGATTATAAAGTTGTTGTTGGTAGAATATGAAAAAATTTTAAAAATGGTCTAACAATTTTATTAAATTATTTTTTTATACACAATCTGAAAAATTTTAATATCACTATACATTAGAGCGAATTTAATAAAAATAATTATTCTAGATTCTATAATTAAAAAGGCGAAAGTCGTCTTATGTCCGAAAAGGCGAAGGTCGTTTTATGTAAAATGTCTCGGACAAAAATTATTGCGGCAACATACGTCGGCAGTCCAGCCGCTGAAGGATCTGAATTCTTGTGAAATTCTTTCAATTCTGTCAGATTGACACAAATAAAAGGGTGGAAAGAAAGAATCCTACATTTGTCCACATTCAAAACCAGTTTGTTGTAGTAGACAAATCACAAAAGCGGTATTGCCAACGATCAATAAGATTAGATTGTAGCTGATGGGAGTAAGCTCATAATTCAATTCCAAGTTAGTGAAATGATGAAAACTTTATTAAAAGCCTTGGTTCAGTCAGTGAAAATAACATCAAATTTCTGCTTAAAGTTTGCACTTTTAAATAAATCAAGGCAAAAAAAAATCAGATTCGCAACTGTTGATCTACCTATATAACTTATGAAACTTCTCTAGAAAAAGCATTTTTCAGCGCAATAAGCACCACACCACCGTATAAGACTGGTTAGCCAGGTTTCGCCAGTAACTACTATGTCAATCGTTATCTGAGAGCCCCATACACTGAATGATTTACCGTTATCTCGAATACTTAAGGCGTTGAGGTAGAAAATCGAAATAACTCCAGTGAAACTATTAGAAAAGTGCGAAAGTATGAATGTTTGGCCACTTGAGTCAAATTGTGATTGATCAATCCAAAATTTTTGTTTAATGGTACGAATGGAAGAAGTTGGTAAACTGGATGATGATTTAGTACCGCATATAGATGAGAAAGTTGAATAACACATAAAATATAAAGATGTAATGTTGGATATGGTTGAATTGGTCGTTACATTATCAGTTTTGATTGTAATGGAAACTTGCTGGAAGCAAGCTCGAATTTGGTCCACAATTTGGTCTCCGATTCTGGTGCATATCGCCGATATTGATTTCAGCAGACTGGTGAACGATCGAATAAGGTGATAAGATATATAGTCAATGCTCACTTAACGTGAGTTTTTGTCGAGTTCAGACATTCATCATGATAATTCCAGGGGTCGAAACAAAGTTGTCGCGCATTTAGTATTATTACATTTACCGCAGATTTCCCGCGGGCTAACTGTTCAATAGACTCTCGTTGAAATATCAAATAGATATTCGCACAGCGGATATCGAGAAAATGTTCCGTTAGGTGTCAATTGAGAAGTTCTTGGTTAAAAGTTTGATCCTAAAATCCATTGTTTCTCTTTTAAAGTTTCCATGTCAGCCGCTACAACGTTCACTAAAAGGAGCAAGTTCTTTGAAGCTGCACGGATATTTGATCCCATTGGCTGGCTGTCACCATAGTCATAATAACTTACTATAAGGACACTGTTTCAAAATCTATGACTACCTCGTAAGCCAACAGAAGGATTATCGATAATCATAGTTTCCGCAAAAACTAAAGTTACTCCTATAAAATACTCATCAACAAAGAGACCCAGGTTATGTGCAGCAATGTTACTAATCCGAATGCTCACAGCAGTAAAAAATGAAAACTGGTCTGATCCAACAAACGTTCTTTCTTGGTTGGCAAAACAAGTTTAGCAACCTGAGAAAAGCGGCGACATACTCGGTCAAACCATTTTAAAATACTAAGTACTAAATACATTTCTCGTCTAAATCGAAGGTGTTCTCGTCCACTGTGTGCATCACTAGAGAAGCATATAGAAGTGCTAACACCATCACTTTTTATAAGAAATTTTGTTTTACATTGAATTGCCTGTCAAAGTGGCGACTCAAAGTTTGTAAAAGGTAAAATCTAGTTTTACCTAAATTTAAACAATATGGACCTGTCCAAATTTAGGTAAAATGGGCATGTTATCGTATTTCTATAAAACGACCCGACTATTCGTCTACAACACATGGAAGTAATCAAAAAATGTTGATCTAATGTCATCTTTCGAAATCCAATTTAAATCAAAATGTTAGCTGTCGAAATAACAAAAAACAAAATTAGTTTGGTTTTGTTAGTGTGTTGGTAAAGAGAGAAATAGAGGAAATATATTTTAGAAAACATATGTATCATTTGTTTATGTTGACATTTACAAACTGACATATGTACATAGCCTTTTAAACTTGACTTGTGAAGTATTGAACATATATTACCACAAGTAACAAAGTTGGCAACAGCAAGTGAACTATAAACATTGGATTTTAGTTAAAGAGGTTGTAGGCTAAGCAATGGAATAGCATTAGTTTGACAACAACTATTATGTAAGAACATTTGGGCGCCTCCTTCTGTGTGATTTACGAGTGGATAATTCAATTAGTAACTCAAAATTGTACAAGTAAACTTTCTACAAAAAGTGTTTTGTAGCACTTACTAGGAAAACGTATCATTAGGAAACTAGGAAAATGTATCATTAGGTCCTTGTTGATGCGAGCAATGCAAGTACTGTCTGGCAAGAGAATAAAAAACAAATCGCAGAGTAGCCAGAATCAAAGAAATTTTTTGACCTTAAATTGGTCAGCGAAATGACGAATTCTTTTTCTTGAAAATTTGTTATCATATTACAATACCAGTTTCGGTAATACTGTTGGCATTGAAATTAAACATAACTTGACTAGACTTAAATGCTCTGAATTTATGTTAGTGGGTAAACATTTCATGGACCAAGTCAACATAGATTTTATCTTATTTCATTCCCAAAAAAGGAGCTAATATTAATAATCAATCAAAAATTATGACTCATTCTAAGGAGTGATGGTATTTAAACCAAAAGATCATTGCCCTTCGAACCTGGCTCCATATGATGCGCATGAAGAAAGTCAAAGCATGCGTTTTAAAGTAGCAGTCGTTGTTTGATAGATTTAAGAGTCATTATAGGCAAGTACTCCAGCTTCTATCCAATGTTAAAAGTATTTAAATTGTTTTCACTTTTTATCGTCTGTCAGATCTGGAGGTAGTATTTTACTAAAAACTAATCACTGAGCTGAGAAAAAATGCGTGAAAAACTCACTTTTTGTGAAAATTGCCTTTAAAAATTCACCCAATGATTTTATTTTTTTCTATTAATTGCTAATCTCATGGATCTCAGAATAGTGGGAACCTTACGAAAATATCAAACGTTTCTTCAAAAGTCAGTATAACAGGACAAGGGAAATTTTTAATAGCTGCATAGTTACTAAACGATTTTTCAATAAGTCCCGAGACTAACCCAGAGATGGCGCCTTTAATGAAAAATCGTTGTGGTTTTTAGATAGTAGCAAACGACATATCCTTCAAACGACATATGGGCAAACTTAATGACAAACGAACCATTACATTCTGAGTCACAGTGAGCTACTTTTGCAATTGAAAACAATAAAAAAAGAGTAGCATTTGTTGATAAAACATTGTTTTTAACGGGAAAAAACGTTGAAGCTTAACAATGACTTTAAAAATATTATTAGAACTCTGTTTCGTCGAAACCAACCATTTGACGCTGGTACGTACAGCCGTTGTTCAAACGTGGTACGTACAGCCAAAAATGATTTTGAACTGTCTGGTCGTTCAAATGAAACAGTGACTCAAGAAAACAACGAACAAATAGAGAAAAGTGAAAGTACGTAAGATAGCTGATCATTAAGATATCATTTTAAACATTTTTAAAAGTTAACTTATAAAATATTGAATAGTCATTGAAATGTAATTATGATGTAGAAAATAGTCATACATTCAGCAGAAGTCATAATGCTTCTTTCTATAAAGCAAAAATAAATTTATTGTTTTATAAGTAGGATTTCAGCAATCATTTTTGAAAGAAGTCACGTGCAAATGTGGTACACTGTCGAAAAAACATTGTTGCAAATACACAACCTAAAAATAAATTTGAGCTCACGCGACGTTTAAAAATATTATTTTGAAAAGTTTCGAGGGTATTTGTGTAAAAAAGTTTTAGAAGTATAAAATAAACACTAATTTCAAAGAAACTTGTTTAAAGTTGACATTCTATTTCAAATTTATTTTAAAATTTTTATATTTCTATTTTTTAGGAGCAATTAATTATTTACTTACGACCATAAAGATTTAATAACTCACCTGAAATGAAAAAAAAAGAAAACATAAATGCTATTGTTAGGCTTAATCATGTGTAATAAATAATTGAAATTGCATCAAGTATCGAGAGATTAAGTCATTGATTTGTAACGGATCAATAGTTTAAGTTTATACTGTTCTTACTCCAACATGAAGTCAATGAATATAAATAACGACATCTGACCTGATGGAAGAATCGGTTAAAAACTTAAAAGGTTTCTCTAGTAATATAATATTAATGATTTTTTTTATCTCCAAAACTTTTTCGATAAGTTTCGCTGAGTTCTGGGCAAACCATCTTTATATAATCTGACAGTTAGTGTATTTTTTAAAATAGCATAAAACAATGGAATATTTTTAATGTTGAACTTCGAACATAAATTAAGTCGCCACAAAGGAACAATATAAACCGTAATTACACAATAAGCTATTACCATAATCATAATTATGTGTAAGCATGAACATATTCACATAAATGATCATCACTCATGTAAAAATTTAATATTATTATTTTAAATAAAAAGAAAAATAGTTTTGTTTTTTAGAAAAAGATCTAAAAATGCATTAAAACTAAAAGCGTTAGTAAATTAGTTGGCGCCAAAATATTTTTTTGTTTCATCAACAAATATAATTTTTTTACAATCAAAAACTAAAAGAATTATAGAATTATTTTTTCTCATTTTTATAAGAAATCAATACAAAAAAAAAATCGTTATAATATACAGTATGATCTACAGAGCAGTTACACTCTGTAAAATGTTAAACAAAAACCTAATAAGACAAGTCTTACCAAATTCAATTTAAATAAAGTATTCAAATCTAAGGTGGCTGGTTGCAGGCTATGTGAACTAGGACTCTATGAGATAGAACATCCATCGGATAATCTGGGGTCATCGAAGCGGGACAGAGAAAGATTGGTGCAATCTATGGTAGCACCGACATTTACGGGAAGAGCCATTGTTTAATTACTTGCTTAAAACTAACCTCTATTTTTTTAATATTGGGAGAGAAACCCACATTTATCACAATAAACAGCAAGTAGATTTTGGATGTGACATTTATTTCGGAAAGTAGTCTTCATATGGGTGGGAAGTGGATAGTGATGAAGGAGCACTTCATCAGAAAATCTCTTTTCAACGAGAGAAGCAGAAACCAGCATGGTGATCAAAGGATTTCAAGCCTATAGGATGACGTGTAGGTTACCTTTAATAAGGTTAAAATGACTAAGGAGAGTCAGGACTGGAACTCGTAGACGGAGAACCTGAGACTTTATCTGCGATTGCCATTTAATTAAATCTGAGAGCTTCGATCACTAGGCGGAGTTTAGAACGCTTAGTATAACTTTCATTGTGCACAGTAGATATCGTAAGTAAAAAACGAATTCTGTGGACAGTAAAAGGGTCCAAGCTTTCTAACTCGATAGGCTTAGATCGAACTATTCTACCAGAAATCTAAAAGAACTCGGAGATTATCCTTTCTTGGCTAGAGGTGATCTGTAAGGGATATTTAAAGGCTGTCTATATCGTGCGTCAAGGGAACTTAGACCTATAACACTTTCAACCGTTCTATTGAAGACTTAAGCAAAGCTGGTAGATGTATATATTCGAATGAATATAAAACCCAGTAACTGGCAGTGTCCCAGCATGTGTACTGTAAAGGAAAATTTGTAGACACAGCCTTGCATGTACAGTCTACACCGTGGTAGTGTAAGCAGAAGTCACCAGTGTTATGCTTTGAAAAGGTTTTCAAACCGTATTCCCTTCAAGAGAGTCTCAAGAGAATAGGTCAATATTTTAAACCAAAAGTATGATCAAGTCGATGGGAGCAATTTCTCTTGCGTCAAAGATGGCGTTGGGTTGCTCTTAACGAGGTGAGTGCACATTCCAACATAATAATAGGGAAGGTTAATCAGGCGGTTAGGTTAGCGATTAGGAAAAGGGCAGAAGCTCTGGCATTAGCAAGGTGAACGAAAACTCTCACATGTGAGAGAACAAGACCTATGTGGCCAACGCTAGATTTTGAGCGCTACAGGATACTGTATTTTTGCGCTGAAGGGTGTTGAGCGTGAATCGTATAGGGGTACTCACAGAGCTGAACGGTGAACATGCGAGAAGTCTAGGAAAGTAATAACTTCAGCAGAAACTGTGGAGGAAGTGAAGGAAAAACCGGTTCTCTGTCTATGCTTATATCCGGCTTTGGCACAAAGAAGACACAGTCACCTGGGTAAATATGGAATGGATGTTTGGTTCAGAATAAAAAATGTTTACTAAAAACATGGTAAATGTAGAAAAAAACCTCACATTAGGAATCCTTAAGTCAATCACGTGCTTATTTAAATAATTAAGCTGCTCATTCAGGAGCTAAGATTAAGAAAAGTAAAAAGGACGAAATTATAAAACTGCAACAATTCAATAACCAACGCAATTTGTGTGGTTTCTTTTGAAGAATGATTGGATGGGACTATAATTTAAAATTTACGTCAAATGCAATTTGAGATCGATAGTATCGAAATAGATTTAGAATGATGGAGAATATATTATAATATATGTTCCAGTAAATATATTATAGACAATTAAAATAGAATTTCACCCAAATCGGATGATTGTATAATCATTTATGAAAAATATACACCAAATGCTTCCAGTTCCTTAAATTTGTCTATTAATGACAAATTTATGGCATTTTCTCTAAGATAATGTAAGATAATCTCCATTGAACCAATACAATTTAAATATGAACAATTTTAAACAAAATCATGAAGTGTAAGTTCCTCATTGCTAATTGTTCTATCTATCATGCTGTATTTCTGACGAAGAAAAAATCAGTTGTTATGCATAGTAGAAAATATATCACCTTGGTGTTACATCACATTGTAATAAATAATTCTTAGAATTAAGAAATTTTATTATAATTATGTAAAAAAAAAAATCGAAAAGATAAATCGATTATGATTTGGTTATAATAAAAAAAAATTATTAAAGTAAATCCGCCCATATGTAAACACCATTCCACCTATAGCTATTAGTAGCTATACCGAGTATTATATTTGTGAACATAACACATTTCAATTACTTAAATTTATGAAATTAAAAATATTGAAATATTAATATTAATTAACACACACACAGCATGAAAATTCATAATGTGTATGTTTTGAAAATTTTTATAAAATTTATACATATATAATTTATATATAAATTTTAAATCATAATATTTATAAAATAAAAAGACGCGAGAATATTTATAAAAAAAAAAAAAAAAAAAATTAAAAAAAATTAAAAATTAATTTTATTTTTGTGTTTTCATAAATAAATAAGCGCGCTCGACGGAAAATACAACAATATATATTATATTTATATATAAATTTTCGTCATAAAAAAATTGATGTTTAAATAAAAAATTAATATTACATTAAAATTAAAATTAATTTTTTTTTTTAAACATCAAAAGAAGTTTTGGCGCCTCCACTACAGAATAATAATAATAATAATATATATTTTAAATAAAAGTATTTATCCGTAAAGTAAAAAAATAATGTTAGTAATAAAAGAATGGCTATATTTCTTATGTTATTGTTAAATCCAAATATTTATTTATTTTTAATTAATTTAATTTTTTAACGTTTATTTTAGATATTTTCCCATTATTTTTTTTTAAATTTTTTTACGACATAATTTAATTTTGTATTGTTAGTTCGATCTACGAGTATATTATGTTGGTGTCGCTATAGGTTACTTTCGATATTTGGTCGTAGTAAATAATTACTACATTAGTGTAATCCGGCTCGTATCCCATAAAAAAATATTTCGACGTCAACGTCAAACACAATCCAAACACAACCACGTGCAGTCTCAAATTTAAATACCTATCTATGCCTACTGATATTCTTGTTAATTCAAAATACTCTTCATTTTGTTTTACATGAAAATGTCGATCTTCAAGATAATTTTTAGGAATTTTCTGAGGTAAATCTCGGTGCAACTTAAATTTAAGCCATTGATGCCAAACTTTGTCGATAGATTGTGCATCTAAGAAGTTACTGGAGCATATCTGCTTATCCCAAAGTGCAACTTGGATTTTGTTTGTTCTTTTATGAACTTGTTCTATCGTAGAGTGGTTTTCTCGAAATCTCTATAGGCTACGTTAATCATTTGAAACAATTGTCGAAGTTTCTTTTCTGGAACGGTTTTTATGATTTGGCCAGTAAATCAATTATATACTGGAGCCTTTACCGCACTTAAATTCCCCTTGATCTCATTTTTAAATTTATGGTCATCAATAATTATAAGTTATGGTTATCAATAATTCTTAAAGTTGTTATGTTTTCTTCAGCTGTTTAGCTAAAAGAGCACAAGAGAGTAATTTTTGTTCTTATATCGAGTGAGACTAGTTAAATAGTTAGTGATAGTTTCTTTCTTAATTTCTCTTATGAATTGATTTAGCTTATTTCACAGAAAATTTAGCATTTTTTGTCCGAGGCGTGATTTTTTACTAGGTTTCTGTGTTTTTCCTTGACTTCAAAAAGATAACTTTGGTTTCTACGTATCTACGTAATTACCATTTAAAACTTACTTTTTACTTTTCCTCTATGAGAAATTTGTGTATATTGAGAATGTTGTCTGTTTAACGGTTTCATCATATAACTTTTACAATTTTGTGTGTGTTGAGAGTGTTGTGACGAGTTTTATCTGTTTAATGGTTGTTTCATTTAATTTTCGTGCTAAATAATTTTTTTTTGAATCTGATTCATACAAATTTTGGAGCTTTGGGTATTTTAAGAGTATTGGTTAGTTATTATACTGTTATTTTTTTTATTAACTCAGTTGTGATAGATTGTAAGAATGAAAACAACTAAAACCCAAACAGAGCCAAAACCGTTAGTTAGAAATATACTCTTACAGAGGGAAAGTTACCCTATTAATTGATTGATTGATTGATTGGACCAATCTTTAGGCTCATCTCACGATAGAACAATCCGACGATGCTCTTATGCCTTCTTGATCTTTCTCCTTCGTAAGCACGAAAAGTGGAATCTTTTACCTTTAAATCTTCCATAATTTCCTCCTTCTTACATCTTCCTCTGCAAACCATTCTCTAACTTTCTCATTGTGCTTTGTAGATAAAGCTTTGTAGATGTTTTGCAACATCAGACAAAATTTTGCTTTTCACTTTTTGCTTTTTTTTGCACTTTTTGCACCAAAATTTGTATTTCCCAGTAATGCCTTTCAGAAGCCTCATTAAACATTGGTAAAGATTCGGTGTGACTAAAATATTAAACTAATGCTAAAGATCTAATAGGGGAGCGAGGTTAAACTCGGATAAGATCCCAGAATAATATTTGCTCTTATTTATGTATATGCTTACTAAAAAATATCAGACTGAAGAGTGTTTCGCCGTAAATCAATGGCATAACATAAAACTGCCAGTTGAGTTTGGTGAAATTCTAGAAAATTATGTTTTTTTTTAACATTTATGTTTCCTAAAACATTTATGGAGTTCTTCTTAAATACCTCAATGCAGATGGAGTGAAGTCATGGGTCAACATTAAATAGCAAATTTTTTATAACACACTGTTTCAAAAAAACTATTAAGAAGCTATTAATATTTTGGAACATGGCTGAAATTAAACTGCCAATTTTAGTAAAAATAGTGAAATGGAATTTGTTGTTTTCCGCGTCTTTTGACGAAATGTATTCTGATAACTGAAGCTTTGACACTTCGAATAATGTAAAGTATCTTAAAGGTCGATATGTAAATTGTAGATATCATCCATTTTCATTAAGATATACAAAAATGTATCTTTGAAGACATCAGTTTATTTTAATTCAATTTACGTTCTAGATTGCGATTAAATAACCATCTTTGCTGGTAGTTTGAGTAACAATAACCATCAATTTAATCCCAGCATAAATGAAAATCAATGTCTGAAAATGCTTACCCATGTTTATCTCTTTGGCTTTTTGAATGAAATATGTTAAATATCATTTCAGTAAGGCTCAGCAAAGTTTCAGTTTCAAGCCACCTTTATTTTTTTAAAGCAGTCGATTCCTAATTACTGTAAGTAACAATCTTTGGAACTTATAATTAATATTTAACAAAAATGGGGTTTCTTGCCATCTTTAGTTGTGACGTCAAGCCATTCATTGTATTATCTCTAGACGATACGCTTGATGAAAAATAACTATCCGCCTAGCCATTAACTGATTATAATATTTGACTGGCATTCATTTATTTTAAAATACTAAAAACAGTTTTATTTTTCCTTAAAGAATTTCACAATTTTGAACTGTAAAGCAAGCCGCTTGTGCCAAAACTTTGATTTAATATATGAACATTGTAACGAGGAAATTGTAAATTGTAACGAGTAATCAATAGGCGAACCACCTATGTTATACATGTAAAACTAATGTGCCGAAGCCTTTTAAACTGGATTGATGATAAAGTGGCAAAGTGATTTAAGGCGTATTTTAATATTTCTGATTGGAGTATCATTGCTTTTCTTAAGTAAGAACCAAATGAATATTGAACAGAATGTTACTGTATGTAACATAAAATTGAGTTTTAATATAATATGTAACACAGTCGATGTAAAAGGGCGGAACTAGACCAATTCAGAATAAACGATTTTCTGGTACAGTATTAGTTAGTTTTTTTACAATTTTTCGTAATTCAACTTCAGTTTCTGAGGTTTAAACAATTCGCAATTCTGAACTTGATAATTACCGTTAACTAAAAAATGTTATGTATTTCTTTAGTCATGAAAATAAAAGCAATTAAGTCGGACATTTGGGTTTTCCGCAGCACCCGCTTCTTTCAATTTTGTTTTAGTTATTTTTCTCGGTAATTTCGGGTATTAACTGACCAACGTTATTTTGAAACCGGTCAATATTCTGAGTAATTTAATCGATTTTGATAAATTTATTCGCTACAGGCCAATTTTTACAAACGCTTGGTTTCATAAGATTATATGATTTAACATGCTATTCATTTACCGCTTTAGTGTGAGACAGTCTAACCTTTTCGAATAATGCCAACGTACAAGGCATTGGCATTCATTTTTCCGTTTTGTCTTCATTTTATATTATTTTGCCCGATAAATCTCCCATGTCTGTCAGTCACAGGAATCGATGTTATTTCCAGCAATATTATAATATGCTGTCACGTTCCCTAACATTTGAAGTCACCCTAATAAATTATTACAATGATTGCTAATTTTAAGCTACCAAAGAAAATATATTAATACCAAGGATATTTCGGATTAAATTAAACATCTGAAGTTGTTATATTAATGTTTGAATTGAATTTAGAAATTTTGCCACAGAACACCTTACCTTTTTGTAATTTTGAACATTTCCTTAAATAATAAGAGAAGCGAACCTTCCAAATCGTGGTATTCCACCTCTTACAACCCTTTTTGGTATCATTTCTATTGCAGCAATATCGAATCATTTACTATGAATATTAAAAATTTGACTTATGTGCTTAAAGGGTCAATTTGGGTAATTTGCTCTTACCCATACCTTAAATGTTAATAGTACTGAGATATACATAAATTAAATTTTTACAAAATCATTGAAACCCGTGCATAAATGGTGTAAATCGTTATAGACCAAATTACAATATTTATCCGTCTATTTGAAAAAATAAACCCAACAATTTAGCGCGTGGTAAACAAAGTTTCACCACCACCACAAATCTCAAACGATATAAAAAATGGAATACCAAAATGAAAAGAAAACCCATAAATAAATTGCATAACACACTACACATAAGAACATATAACAAGAACCGCACACTATGTATGGTATAAAAGGAGGAATTAAAAAAAAAATCTTACATAACACCACCAGCGCACAACTGAAACTGATACTACACATAGTACCTATACATATTCCAATAAAACACAAACAAAATCAGGAAAAAAAAAATTTAAAGTAGTAAAACCAAAAAGAGTATAAATTCACAAGAAATGGAAGAAGGCAAAGAAACCAATACAACAACATCAATAGAATAACATTTACTTCCTTTCTGCAAAAAGCAAATTCATAAAATTTTTATAATTCTTGTGAAGGGCAAACAAAATTTAGTTGTTGTTGTTGCTGTTGCGTTTTATAAACGAAATGGAATTTTTATTCCAATTTTCAAGTTCAAAACCGAAAACTTTTCTTTTGTGTGTGTGTATGTGTTTGTGTCTATATAGAAAACGTATTTTCTTTCTCGGTCGGTCGTCATCTTTTAGTATTGTTGTTACTGTGGGTAATATTGTGTTGTGTATTCATAGTTTTGTGTTTTGTTGATTGGAAAACACAAACAAATTCGTTTCGGTTTATCTGTAAATGTGGGTTTTAATACTGACCTATCTTAAAATTTGTACACTTGAGACACTTTTCTGACCAATATCTCTATGTATAAATGTATGTATCGATGTATATACGATGTTTGTGTAAATATATACATTTTAAAGCTTTTTTGCAACTATAAACTAAATAAATGTGTATAAGCTTTTACCATATTCATGCACTATATTCATATATACAAGAAGTCAATTTTCCATATAAGAACGAGATGAAAATTTTCCTGGGTAAAAATATAAAAGTGATGTACATTGTATGTACATAGATTTTGTGGTATATACGGTTGTGTATTGTACACAGATAAGTGTAGACGAAGAAAGTTTAATTTTAATGAATGAATTTTTATTTTCTTCTTTTGTTTTGCTTTTCATTAGAATTTTTTGCATTTTCTCTTCTTGTTTTTCTGTGATAAAGAACATTTTTTTTTACTATGAAAACGTATTTTTTGTACTCAATAAGATTTTACATTTTCCAAACACATACATCTACATTTATGTATGAACACACATACATGGTTAGAATATTGATATGTTAACATTTTGGTGTTACGTGTGTTTAATGGTGAAGATATGGGAAAATCGGATAATGTTTTCGTTTTTTTTTTTTGCTACTATGTACATACTTTAAAAATAGTTGTAACATATATTTTTTTGGCAATTCATTGTACATGATAGTATTTCAACATATATAGTAATTCATGGTAAAATGTGTTCCAAAAAAAAAATGGATTGAACTAGTTTTTTGTTTGGCGTTGAATGAGCAGCAATTATTAGATCTATTTTATCGCAATTTTAACTCGAACACCTAATTGTTCAATTAAACGATCTAAATTTTTTAGTATAAACATGTTTAAACATGTGTCGTTAATCTACTATAGGGTGTCCTATTAAAAACGCCCATTTTTAAATGTGAAAAAGTTTTGAATGGAAATTGTTAATGACATCATGAGTGCCGAATCAATTTCATCAATAGCACGTCGAATCTTGACTTTTAATTTTGAAATTGTACTTGGGTCACCTTTTGTTTTAAAAACCCGCAAAACAAGAAATCTTTAGTCAAAGTTCGGTATAACCTGCTTCAACATCTTAAACGACGACGAATCGAAGTATAAGGATTCTGTTAAACACTTCCACTAACAGCTACAATATTTTTTTTTAGGTCAAGTCTTTTTTGGGTTTGAACTAACCTATAATCGTCTCAAATTTCTCGATTAATCGGACAACTTGGCAAGAAGGTGTGTTATGATCACTGGAAAATGCAGGGCATTTTAAAACTGGCTCCGCATAATCCTTACCATTTTGGTAATCGATTTTCCATGACTTAACCTCAATGTTTACAAATGACAGTTGCAAATCAAAAAATGATGTATTACTCGCACAAAAACAAAAACGGTTCTAAATTCAAAATAGGCGGTCTTAATGAGATACCCTTTATTTTACAATAATTTGATTTTCTACATCTTGGCAGGCTAGATAGGAGGTAAGAAAAAGTGCACAGTTTAGCTCAGTGCACTTTTTCTAGTGATGTTCTAGAACTAGAACTTTTTTTAGAATAGTTTAAATACCCTGTTATTGTAAGAATCGCCGAGCTCCTTAAAATAGCCATCAAACGCAGACCTCTTAATTATGACGATCACCTCTTAATTATGACAAATATTTTGCCACCGAGCCATTTATTAAAACTGAAAATAATCCGAGTGCCAAACCTTCGATTGAAACTTTCTCACGACGCTGTTTTTGTTCCAATGGAAGTATTCGTGACTCATCTTGCGCATCGTTTTTTATGTTCAAATTATCAATAAGCGATGTACAGGCGGGACCACTATCGTAGCTAAATTTATTTAGCAAAATTACAACCATTTAACAGTAAAATTGCCACTAAAACTAATTTGGGCATCACTAAAAATAATTATTTCTTTTCAAATAATCCAATGGCATTTTTTATAACATCGTCCAAATGTAGGTATATATAGGATATTGTAGCTGACTACAATATCCTATATATCTTGAACTATAGTTTATCTTTTTTGGAAAAGACTGGAAGGTAGAAGGAAGTTAATATGAATGAGCTCTTTAAAAAAAACATTTCTGCGTGCTTAAGGTAGTGGAATTTAACAGGTATTGTGCAAGCTGTAGGTTTTGAAATCAATAGTTCTGGCAGAAACTGGAACCAAATTAGAGCATAGCTTAATTGATGTTTTTTGTAGTATGTCCAAGGAGACACCTCATATCGCAAGTAGTTTAGAAATTCATTGAAGGTTACCAAATTTAAAAAAAAGCTTATTTGAACATTTTTAAACTTTTTTTTTGTAAATTGAAGTGTCGTTGTTGGATAGTAGGTTTTTGTGCCTTCTATTTCTGCAAGTTGTTCTACTTTCTATTTAGTAACGTAACTACCAATTTTAATGCCTCCTAAAAATATGATTTATGCCCCAAAGCATTATGCCACCTTTTACCTTATTTCTATCTTTTCATTCATAGTTATAAGATGTGAACTAACAATAATACAGCTTTTCCTTTTTTGCCGATAGTAAATGAAGGAATAAAAGAAACCAAGGTCTGATGGTGGTTACTCGGTAATCATTTCAACGGGAGCTTGATTTTCTAATAACCTCAAACGACTAAATGGCAACGATGTTAAAGAACTACTCAATCCACTTATACACTTCTCAGCTTCCGTTGGTCTCAAAATCAATGAGTCAAAAACCAAATATATTATGACTGGTTTAAGAGATTAAGATGCAATGAATTTCAGTAATGGAGTTTCTGATACGTCGAGTCCCTTGTCACTGATAAATGGTAATTGTGTGGGACTGGGTATTAAAGCGCGTCTTGTTGCTGGAAACAATGCTTTGTATGTCTTACGTCCGCTGCTAAAGTCAAAATACCTTATAAAAACTAGTCAACCAGCTGAAATTGTACAAAGTGTTGATCAGACGCGTTGTCGTGTATGGGTGTGAGTTAGACCCTGACGAATGAGTATGAAAGATAATTAATGACATTTGAGAGAAGAGTCATGCGCTTGAGATATAACGTCAAAAGCGAAGATGATGACTCTTACTAAATTATCTTTAACTACAAGATCAGAAATTTGATGAAAATTCCCGATGCCGTTCCTAAAGTTCAGTGATAGCGAGTACGCAAACTAATTTTACTGGTTATAGAGGTATATATTATAGTACACTTGTTGAGGTATTTTTACGCAGAAGGCCAAGTAGCAGAGGGGGTCAACTTGCTTGAAAGTTTTATCTACACATATAAGTAATTATCAGCTTTGACATACTACCTTACTATATCGAATAAAGCAAAGTTTCTTGTATTACAGTGGTCAATAGAGCAACGCCTTTGTTGATCTATATAAAAAGTCTGTGTCCTATCACAATCCTATCACAAGCTATTTATATAGCTAATTTGTAAAAAAAGCTTATATATATATATATATATATATATATATATATATAATATATATATATATATATATATATATATATATATATATATATATATATATATATATATATATATATATATATATATATATATATATGATTTTTATTATTTAAGAAAATTTTAATTCATTATTAAAATCTAAACGAAAAACTTACATATGTATAGGAATGGGATACTTTGCGCATTGGTATACTCGTAGCAACTAGCAGCCATAGCACAGGAATATAACATAAAAATGCAAAAAGCTCATCAAATATTTATTTTTGCTCGCTTTGAAATTTTATTTCGAAAAAAAATAAATAAATAAAAAACTTATATAAAATATAAAAAAAATATATATGTATATAATAAAATAAAAGCATTAATAATGGATTCAATGCTTCTGCTGCTGCTATATATTGTATTATGTTCTCTTGTATATATAATTTTCTTCCATTTGTTATAATATTAAAATTCATTATGAAAATCAACAAAATTCTGTATTTTATATTTTTATGTATATATATATATATATATATATATATATATATATATATATATATATATATATATATATATATATATATATATATATATATATATATATATATATATATATATATATATATATATATATATATATATATATATATATATATATATATATATATATATATATATATATATATATATATATAGATATATATATATATATATATATATATATATATATATTACATCTACATATTATTTATTTTAATATATAAATAAAATATATTTATAAATTATATATATTTATATACATATATGTATATGTATAATAAATGTACATAACATATAACCAGCAGTAGTCGAAATGCTTTAGTTTTTAATGTTGTTGCTGTTGTGATAAAAAGTTATATATATATATATATATATATATATATATATATATATATATATATATATATATATATATATATATATATATATATATAAATATAGGAAAAATATAACCTTAATGTTTTCTGTTATTATAAATAAAACTATATATAGAATATAATATTTCATTTTATTGTATAATAATAGTAGCATTCGTAATAGTAATAATAATAATAAATATACAGTATAAATATATTATATATATATTTAGTAAATTACAGTGGTGAAAATAATAATAATAATATATGAAATATTATTATCCCTCTAATAAACTTGGTACACAACACAAAGTTCTCGTCGTCTCGTTTCGTATAACAGCAGAAGTAGTAGCAGCAGCAGCATTATCCATTGCAGATGAAATTAATGATACTTTATCGTACTGTGGTGGGTGGAAAAACAAATAGAAACAATTTTCTTCTTTATTTTTATGTATCTGTTACCATAAAGCGCTTTATGTATATATATATATATATATATATATATATATATATATATATATATATATATATATATACATATATATATATATATATATATATATATATATATATATATATATATATATATATATCACATACATATTTCTCTACGATATACACATTCTGAAATTTATTTTAGAAAAATCATTTTCTACATCACATAAAAAAAAATTATTTTAGATCTAAAATTATATAGATATATTATGTAAAGAATATATGCATAGATTTTATGCGGTGGTAATGTTATACAGGGTGGTCGATGATGTTACATGCTTATTTATATTTTATAAACACGAAACAATGATTATATTTCTAAATTATTAATATTGTAGAGGAATTTTTATTTAAATGTGAATATATATATATATATATATATATATATATATATATATATATATATATATATATATATATATATATATATATATAATATATATATATATACATACAGTCAAACTCATATAACTCGAACTTCTATCAGTCGAATTATTCCCAACCTGGAAATTTTTTTGTGACAGAACCATTTTCAGATGATTTCCTATATATTATTTCTTCTACTCTGTAATTCGAATTTCCCTAACTCGAATTTTTTATTTTTTATGCTGTGTTTTTGTTTTTGTAATTTTTTGTTTCGTATTTTTACGACTATCAGAAATTGTGGTTTAGATTTATCGAAGGTAAAGAGTGGGTTTAGGAAGATTTAGATTATTTGGCCGTAACTTTAAGATACCGAATTGAAAAAGAAAAATTGAGTATGAGTGACGAGAAGTTTGAAATGAATAAGTAGAAATAACAGATTTCAAGCAACGAAAATATCTCCCGAAGTGTTTTTAAATACAGAGGAAAATACTTGTGTCACAACGAATCTTAATGCGATTGTGCAGAAACTGCCAGCCTCTCTAACCAAAAATGCATTTGTCGAAAATGAAGTTGCAGAAATACATAATAAAAAACGAACTCAACAAATTCGAAAATCACTAGAAGTGCTTCTTGAAAATAACTAATGTTATTGAATCTGTGAACGAAAAGAATATTAGCTTAAATATGTTTTATGATCATTAAAATGTGTTCGTTTCTATAGAAACTTAATCTGGGTTTGGAATTATGTAAATTTTGGCATGTTTTGTTTGGAATTTGTATTTCTCGAATTTTCTTTAACTCGAACTAATTCTTCTGGCAGGTATGAGTCATTCCATTATATTTCGGCAGAGTCTCAAACTCGACATCACCGATTTCAATTTTTTGTGTTTTTCGTATTCTTTATTCAAAATGAGTGAACACTTATTTTATTGGTAGGCCCTGTGACCCTCTGTTGACCAGTTATAAGGTTTTGAAATTGTAAAGTTTTTTTCTTTTTAATTTGGTCACGTAAAATTGTTTTGATTTCAATATTTTCTCTTGTTTTGATCTGTAGAAGGCACAGCCACAACTTCATAATAAAGATAGATATACCACAAAGAGGGGAAAAGTTTCTATCTTTATACAAATATAATTTTGTTAATGGAATATTTCTAGTTTAACTACAAAAGCACTTTAATGTTAAAAAAATTTTGTAAAATATATAATTATTTATAATTATTAAGATGGCTAATGAATTATTTCGTATTACCAATATGTTTAAATTTCTTAAATCAACAATTTGATTTGTGGACCAAAGGATTTGAAGCCCAAATATCATCGGAAGTTTTTTTTTTAAATATAAAAAAATAAGTAAAAAAAAATTATTTTTTCGACTTCAACGTTCCCTAGTGGCCAAACTAGGGATTGTTCATTAATAAATTTATAATTGTTAAACAAATTTTATATTTCTCTTACCGATGGTATTTGTAACTCCTTTATGGAGTGGTGGCTACGCCTTTTACATATCAAAGTAAAATTTGGATAATTGAGTGAAAGAAAATATAAAAAAGCGGCGTTGTCATGGCTGGGTGTGAAAGTTGGATCCTGGAGGTGT
Source organism: Tipula confusa (assembly GCA_963556175.1). NCBI lineage: Eukaryota > Metazoa > Arthropoda > Insecta > Diptera > Tipulidae > Tipula > Tipula confusa. Next base: position 20,526,113 of record OY744477.1, on the reverse strand, counting down.
GTATAAAATGGATGTTATATACGAGAAGAGTCATGACTTTATTATATGGCCCTTAACGCGGGTATGGCGACACCTACCGAGTTCCTTTTCACCAAGAATTCAGGAATTTTCTGGAACGAGAGCGAGAGCGCTGTTTTCGTTACGATCTGCAAGCCGATGCTAAACAGATTGTGCTAAACAGTGATATGTGTTCTGCAACGATTTTTCTTCGGGCTATAGACAATGACCTTGCTTCTGCTGGTTGTCTTATAGAGCCGGATTGTTGATTATATGTACGAACCAGCAATAGCTTTAAAAAGACGTTTTTTTGTGAATTTTTATAATTAATAAGACTAATATATTATACCAATAAGTTTTAATTCTCAAATTCAAATATTTTATTTGCCTGAAAGCAAACTATCAATTTAATTAGAAGTTATTTTTTTCAGCAATATATTTTATTGCTATATTAAGTCTGTTTTAAATAAGATCGCGTTCTTTGTCAAACATATAGCGGAAATGTCAAAATGTTCCTACAAAAATAGCAGAAAATGGTAAACAATTCTTAAATAATGTTAATGATATATAACAAGCAAAAAATATTTAATTGATGTTTTATCAAAATATATTGGCAAAACAAATTTAGGGTTAATTTATAGGTTAACTTAGAATGGACCTAATACCTCATACCTTCCATAGTGATATTTTTCTTATAAGTGCACAATACAGAACTGAAATCAAAACAATTTTACGTGACCACATTAAAAAGAAAAAACAACTTGTAAAAACCTTACAATTTCAAAACCTTATAACGGGTCAACCGAGTGTCACACAACCTAACAAAAATATATATATATTTATATAAATATATATATATATATATATATATATATATATATATATATATATATATATATATATATATATAATATATAGGTGATAACTAAATTTAATTTATTACAGCTTACGGCTTAATTCATTGCCACATAAAGATACAGAACTGAACAATTTTTATTTTTTTTTCATAATTTTCTGCGGTAATTAGTTGTCGAACTTAACTAAACTTTTTGCTAAAGGTATAATTATTAGTATGCTAAAATACAAAAAATGTTAAAATTTTCACCCTCACCATTGTGACATCTGGACTTAACAATATATAAAGGAACATATGGCGGTCATATTTTTTGTCGCAAACTTTACATGGGGTGCGACGGTGGTATACTTATGATTCTAAGCAAGATAGACCAATTAAGGTTATGGTGTAGCCCTAGAAAGCTACACCATACCTGTGAAAGTAATGATATATAATAGCTGAGTTACAGCATAAAGTTTTAGATATTCATGATGCTGTCAATATGATCAAAAAAGACAGAACTGCAGAGAACTCTTGAAAGCAGCCAAAAAATTAAAATGCGACTTTCAATCTGGTGGCGCACCTACTTAATGTCCAACAGATCTAAACAAAACTCCTAATCTTATAGATTTCTATGTAACAAAATGAATATCTGAAACTACGTACGAATGGAAAATAATGAAGACCTTGCATCTGTTCACTCTCCTTCCTGTTATCATGACATTAAGCGAAACTATTATTCAAAAAGGAAAGATCACCAAGATTTTACAACAGGAATACCAAATAGAACCTTTTTTCGTAAATTGTTAAATGAAACAATCAAACTGCAATTGCCAATAAGAAGATCTATGCATGTTGAAGAAGAAGTTGACATACTAATTGAAAATATACAGCAAGCAGAATAAAGAGAACTAGTGGCTATAAGAGACGTAAAGCACGTAAGTTCTGGCAAATAAATCGAACTGCAGGTAATAAAACCGAGCTTAATAACTTATGTAAAAAACTGAAATTTATTATCAGGAAAGTTAAAAATGAAACAATATAGAATCATATTTATCTTCACTTACTGGTCGAAAAGATACTGAATATTCTTTATGGAAAGCAACAAAATCGATCAAGAGACCAAAAAATTCAACAGCACCTATTAGAAATGATAACGGTACGTGGGCTTGAAGTAGCGTTTCAACCACTGACAAAACCCAATCTGCAAATGAAAATGTTAATTTTGGACACAGATTAAACGAGCTTGAAATACAAACTGTATTTCAAGTGCTCCGTGAGTTAAAAGAAGAAATAAAAAATTTAAATCCGAAAAAAGCTTGTGGATATGATTAATGGCTGGGCAAATTATAAAAGAACTACCAGACAAAGCAATACACAAACTTCTGTATATAATCAATGCTGTGTTTAGATTAAGATACGTTCCAAGGTAGTGGAAGTTAGCTAAAGTGATCATGATTTTAAAGCCAAACAAAAACAGTAACCTACTATATCGAAGATATTTGAAAAACTACTTCTGTAGAGACTAAAGCCTATAATAAAAGATATTGATCTTATACCTGCTTATCAGTTTGGATTCAGAGGAAAAACATTCGACCCTAGAGAAAGTTCACAGAATCACAGATATTATAGAACGTACTCTAGAAACGAAAAAGATATGTTCAATCTTCTTCTTAGATGTAGCACAAGCATTTGACCGTATATGGCACAAAGGATTAGAGTACAAGTTACATCGAGATCTTCTCAAACAGTATTATGAAATCCTAAAATCTTACATAATTGACAGGCATTTCCGTAAATATGAAGATGAATATTCGGATCTAAAGAAAATTTCAGCAGGAGTGCTGCAAGAAAGCGTTTTGGGCCCCATCTTATACCTCCTGTATACACACGAGACATACCACTAATGAACGAAACAACCATAGCTACATTTGCTGATGGCACTGCAATTTTGGCAGTTAGGAGCAATGTAAAGCAAGCTTCAGAAAACTTACAAACTTCGATTAATACAGTTAGTATAACTGGATAAAGAAATAGAGAATTAAGCTCAATGAAAGAAAATCGGTTCATGTGAATTGTACTAAGGAAACAAACTATTTCAGTATACCAGTCGTAATAAACTATAAACAAGTCTCTTATGCAAATACAAAATATCTAGGGATGATGCTAGATGCCAAACTTAAATGGAAAGAACATGTCAAAAAGAAAAAGAACGAATTAAACATCAAATACAGGGAAATGTATTGGCTCTTAGGTAGAGACTCTGAACTATCTATACATAATAAATTGCTCCTATATCGGCAAACTGAAACCTGTGTGGACTTACAGCTTTGGGGCTGTACTAAGAAAACGAATGTTAAGATAAATCAGACGTTTCAAAGTAAACTACTTTGGAACATTGTAAATGCCCCGTGGTACATTCGAAATGAAGACCTGCACCGTGACTTAAAGATGGAAGACATCAATGAAATAATTGCTGTTTATGTTGCCAAACATGATTCACGCCTTCAACATAAGAATATCGAAATGCGTCGTATGCTGGACTACCCGATAGCAATACGACGCCTACAAAGAACCAAACCAATGGATCTAGTGATTCCAAACTAAAATAATACTATATTATAGCAAATATTTATTTAAATAAATAAATATATTTATCTTTGGGACTAGCCATTGAGCTTTATCCCAAAGCCATTGAAAAGTTTGTGTAAATCACATCAACTTGTTGCTTATTATCCAATATAGTATGTAAATGTCCTCAAAATAAAACTAAATTAGTAACAGTGGACCTACCCGGACAAATACCGTACTGAGCTGGAGAAATAAACGTCTTCACGTGAAAATATAAAAATTTCTGTACCAACGCTACGAAAAATTTTGGAATTGCAGAAAGAATTGCTATACCGCGATAGTTACTGATATCACATCTTTTACCAGATTTAAAAATCGGACGAATGAAAGAAATTTTCCAGGGATCAGGGAAAATTCCAGACCGGATGCTTTCATTGGAAATTAGGGTCAAAGAAGGAGCTAAGCTCTCAGCACAACGCTTGATTAGGATAGGTGGTAAACCATCATGACCAGCTCCTTTATTAATATCAAGCTGCAATAAATCATCACAAACTTCTGCTTCGGTCCAATTAAAAAAATTAAAATCATTTTTAAAATGAGAAACTAGAGTTGAGATATTTGATGTAGCAGATGGTGAAGAAGGTTCATAAACCAAAAGAAAATAATCGGCAGAGAGATTGCAAATATCTGAGAACTGACTAGCAGAAGAGCCCTGAAATGTCATAGGTGTGGGAAACCCTGCTACTTTCCTTTTACCATTTATGAAATTCCAGAACCTTTTTGGATTAGAACTTAACTCGTCTTCTATCTGCAAAATATAATTATTATACAGAAACCAATTTAAAGTTTTAAACTACTTTCGAGCCACAACAAAACTAGAATGAAAATTCGCACCGTGAAGTCTATATAGAAAATGAAATTTGTTACGACGTTTTTCGAGACGCAATAATTCTTTGTTGTACCATGGTTCGCGGTATCGCGAACACCAGCCCTGAGCAGTCCATTGAAAATTAAAATTGCTTCATTTAAATTAAATATTTGTTCTTTTTCCGAGAAAACTCCAATCAGAAATTAGAAGAAATTCGTTTAAAGATACATTTTTTCCCTGCCCAAAACGGCTAGCACTGCGACCTGAAAGATATTTTGTGCTATTGGGATTTGTTAGTCCAGGAGCCTCTCCACCTTCCTAATAAAGGCGATAATGCTGCCTGTAGAGGCCAATCTATATTTCTCCGGGGTCAAATACCTCACTTCAAAATGAAGCCACCTCAGTGTGCACAGAGCAACACACTCACATAGTATGTGCTCCGCACTTTCTATCTCTTCTAAACAGAGTTGGCACTCCGTCTCTGTGGACAGGTTCATTTTGTTCAAATGATATCTCAGGTTGCAGTGACCTGAAAGAAAATTCACTATCTTCCTAATATTTCCTTTACTTGAATTGACCGCCAAGTCCTTGTGATGAAATGGTCTGATCAAAGGTTTGGCCTGTCTAAGGCCGGGAATACAGTTCCAATAGGTCAAGCACTGCATTTTTCCCCATTTACTAATATTGTAGACTACTGAGGCCCACAGAAAGGCTCAGGACCAATTGGTGTAGCAGATGAGCTGTCGGCTATCTCATTTTCAGTGATGTCCCTGTGACCAGATACCCACCACAGACTAACTTTGTTATGACAAGAGAGATTGTAGCAGTGTATAACAGCTTTTGACCGACTTTGAATCCAGACAGTTGGAAGCCAATGCTTTCAATGCTGCTTGGCTGACGGAGAAAATGTGGATAGAGGCACCCTTAACACCTTTAGTCATAATAGTTGAGACGCAGGTTTCGATGGTGTGAATTTCGGCGAGAAAAACACTGGGATAAGTTCCCAGGGATTTCGATATTTTGTTATTGGGCCAAAGACACCAATGCCTACATCACTATCCATTTTTGATCCATCCGTAAACCAGATTAGGCTGCTGGGTTCCATAAGAGGTCCACCAGTATACTAAAGGTTTCTATCAAGGACTGTTACCCCGAAATTCCTGCCAAAGTAGAGTTCCTTGGGCATCACGTCCGGGACTCTAAAGAACATATCTAAGTCAGAGAGTTCATTCAAAATATTCAGATGACCCATATGATCATCATGGCTATATTGATTCACCGGCTGTAATCTAGCTGCACAAGTAGCAGCTGATTTTTTGACGTAAAGATACATACGCTGACTATGTATCCTAAAATCAAAATGAAAAGAATTATTAGATGAACACTGGGTAAAGTATATTTCATAAAAAATGGTTATCGTAATTGGAGTATAGTATATGCTCAAACATCCGGTAATGTCATCACACGAAGAAACCTCGGAGTATAATACATCGGTTGAAAAAACTAAATCCAGAAATTTTCCTTGAGTATTGGAAATCCGATTTATCTGCAATGTAGCGAAACTTACAAAGTAGTCCAATACTGCCAATGCCTTTTGATCGGTAGAAGAAGACATGGAAACTCCATCAATAATGAACCAAGTAACATCGGGAATTACCATTAATTGTTCTCCAACGTGCATCAACGGTAAAACATTAAAACTAAAAAAAATAAAAATTTCAAGATAATTTTCCAAAATTGTTCCATTGGGAATGTAAACAGCAACCATTAGAATAGATGTATTGGCAATCTTAATCCGTACAGCAATAACATCAAAAATTGGATGACATGCAATGATTTCATTTTGAATCGAGGTCTTAACAGCAATCAACACACCTCCTAATTTAAGGCTAGTATCAAAATCATGTCGATATTTTCTATGGACCACATAGTCGAATGGAAAAAATTCTTCAGAGTTAAAATTTCTGGTAGACCATGTCTCTGTGATAATAATCACATCGTAATCATTGGCCAGAACACCAAGCAAAAATAATTTAACTTTACCACGGATACTGGAGGCATTGTGGTGGTAAATTGAAGTGATAGAATATTGTACAAAACTTTTAGACAGAACCTTCTCAGCTTTGTAAACACCCAACAAATTTAAATTTCGGCTGAGTTTAATATCACAGCCGGTATCCGAAGTTTTACATTTGAGGCCACTGGATGAAAATTTCGGCTATGGAATGGTTTAATACTAGCACCAATCGGCCAAGTTTCAGCATTTAGAACCTTTTCACGAAGTTGTTCATTTATACCCAATTTAAAACAAATGTATTCAAGATCTTCACGAGTTTTAGTTTTAGGGATGAGCACTCCAACTTTGCAATTATTTGCGAGAGCCAAAATAACATCTTCAGTAGTAGAAGGATTGAATCTGGATAAATGAAGCCATCATTTAGGAGCAACTGTTTTAATTTCAAAATTCGGAATTAAAGGCTTATTAATTTAAAAAAAAATAGAGTTAATTAAAATTACACAGCCAACATTTAAAAACAAAACTCGAGAATTGGCTGGTTATTTTTTGACCAGGAATTGAATTCCAATTTGAAATTCAATTTCCTAGCAAATAAAATACCGCACTCTAGATAAATTTGTAAAAATTTTATAATCTGTCTCACATCACATGTATTATAGAAAATCGCAGATTTGGCCTTGAGTATAAATTTAAATATAATATATATATATATATATATATATATATATATATATATATATATATATATATATATATATATATATATATATATATATATATATATATATATATATATATATATATATATATATAATTAGATTAATTGATTCAATATTATATTTAAAAAATAAAGTTTAATTATTATAATAATAAAATAAGTAGAAAATTAATTTTGCAACTATAATTTGTGCACAGTTTAGCTCTAGAGTTGTGTATAGTTTATAGGAATCACGCTAAGTTGATTACTACCCTACATACTCGTATATATTTATGCATATATAACAACAAAAAAACATTTCCTGTTGCTTGATAAAAAACAGCAACATCTCATCATTAAATCATTGGACGTTTCATCTTAATAATATTTTATATGCGGTACTAAAACTTATATATAAAAAAAAAAAAAAAAAAAAAATTATACATCTTTTAAGTGGATGTGATAATTATTTTATACACCATAGCTCGTAATTTGGCCGCATAAGTTTCGACAATTTTAAATGATATTTTTGTAATTGGTTAAAATTTTATTGTAACTTGTAATTATTGGTCGTAAATAAATTTTAAGGTAATCTTATATTTTATTATTAAGATGTTGTTGAGTAGAATATATATTAGAATGACACAACTGCACACACTTAAATATTTGTCGGTTATTTAGTTGGGTGTTTATAACCGCACATTATATATAGTACATAATATGTATATAGAAATTGTATTCCCTTTAGACAGCTTTTATGTTATATATGTTCGAAATATGAGTACATCATTATATTATATACGCTCTGTGGTATAATTATTTCCGAATACATTAGAATACATAAGTCTAACCTCGCAGAAAAAGATGTTTGGATGTATGATGATGCATAATATGCTAAAATAAATTGTTAAATTTTTATTTTATTTTTTATAATTTAAATTTAAAGCTTCTTCAAATCTGCTCGAAAAACAAAGTCTAACACAAAGACTTTAGAATATATAAAACACAAAATGTTTACATCACCGTTATAATAGTGGTGCTATTATTTAGAAGCAAAAAACAAAATAAATAAGTAGCGATAGTTTTTTTATATATACATTTTTTAATATTTTTTTTTTACTTATATAGTGGAATATTTATAACAATTTATATGAATTATTTTTATTATTATTAAAACAACAACACCAAAAAACTATATATTTACCCAGACTACATATAGAAAAAAAACTATGCATTTAATTAAAAATTTATTGAGATTTATGCGAATGATACGGAATACATAAATATTTTAATCTTTTTATTTACTGGAATAAATAAAAAAAAAATATTATTATTTAGATTAAAATTTTATATATAAATATATTATATTATTCATATGCTTGAGAATAAACAATCCTCTTGATAGTTTTTCTCTAAATAATAAAAAAAATAAATAAATAAATAAAAGCAAAAGAATATGCTTTTTTAATGAATAGTTCTCGAATTTGCCGACAGGTTAAAAAAATTGTTAATTTAATTTTTTTCATACATTTGAGAAAACTAGTACCTAAATTTAAAACAGACGATCGTATTACAGTTAATGTTTCTAAAGGCTCGATCATTAAAGTTATTACTATAAGGTATGGGTTCACCAGGGTACGTCGAGCCGGATTAAGAATATCTGGTAAGTTTCATCTAAAAAAATCATCTAATCCATTACTTTGTAGTTGGGATTTTGACAAAAGTCCAGAAAACCGTAACTACACAATAACTAAACCGAAGATGGATGCTTTGATCAAAAGAAGGTCAGTTGTTAATGACCAAATAACGAATTTGACGTCCTAAGCAAAACCCTTGGAAAAATTAAAAGAGAAGTTACGGGTCAGCTTCGAGGTCCAGCCGATTGGTAAAACGTTGACAGAAAGCGTTTTTTTTCCTTTATTTCCAATAAAGGTGCATAGGGCGAATAAATTTTCGAATAAATTCGAATAAATTCGAATAAATTCGAAAAAATAAATTTTCGTCCATGATTTCGTGTGTTGTTTTATTTCTGCTAGTATCGTTCTTTTCCGTGTTACAGGTGATCGTTCCACTTTCCTTTTTCATTGCGGATTCCACTCTAGAGCTCTACTTGTAACATCATTCGGTGACTTCCTTAGCCAATTCTAAGAGATGAAGGGTTAGGGCATCCATCTCAATTTTCGTTTTGTAATTTAGGTCTCAATGACAGCGTTTGAGTTGTTTTCCTTAGGAGCTCAACATCTGTAATTTTGTTGGGCCAGAAGCACCTCAGTATTGTCAGTGTTATTGGTTTTTGCGTATACCTCTAGGTTTCACAGTTCATAGAGCAACACCGATTTCACACATAAATTGAACATTCAATGCTTGGTGTTGCGGGAGAGGACAGATTAGTTCCAGACTTTCTGTAGCGTGTTGTACGTTGTTCTGGCGTTGTTGATTCGTTTATTGATGTCTTCATCTGTTCCACTCATGTTTGCTAGTGTGCAACCTAGGAATTCATTAACCTTGCATATTTTTTCTTGGTTGATGATATATCGGTGATAATATTGGTGTGATTAGCCTCATCGTCTTGGTTTTTTTGATATTCATTTTGAGGCCAACCTCTTTTGCTAGATCTCGTAGCTTCTGCAATTTTTGTTGCATATCGGCGTGTTTGTTAGCAGGCATATGCCATCTGCGTAATAAGGATCATTAACTCGTTGGTTGTTGTTGTAGGATTTTATCTGCATTTTGTCTGCATTTGTATTGAACTCGATTATCTGCATCCCCGTACATATCTTGTATTAATTTCTTAGGGATGCCCATTTCCAGTGCAACTTCGCCCTGGTCTGAAGCCAGCTTGCTCGTTTTTAACTTTCGAATTATTTGTTGGTGAAATTCTGTCCAGAATGATCAGTGCCAATATCTTTATACTTGTGTTTAGGAGAGATATACCCTGCAAATTTGTGCATTCTCTCAGATCAGTTTTGATCGTTATGGTTATGCCTTCTTTCCATTTTCGCGGAATTTTATCGGAATTCTTTACATCTGTTATTATTGGTGTTTAAGCACTTGCAGTTGTGGATATATCTCCTTTGAATATTTCAGCTGGTATGTTGTCCGTTCCAGAGGCCTTGTTAATCTTCACTTTAGTAATAACACAGCTAATTTCCCGCTTCGTTGGTAGATGGGTGTTGCTAGTTTCGATAATGGCGCCAGTTGTTAATCCGAAGATTTGTGTATTGTTGGTAGTGCCCAATCCGAAATATTTCTTCCATCTCTTGAATTCCTTAATGGTGGTATTTTGGTCAATTTTCCAGTGGCCCGTCGTACGAAATACGCCATTGATGTAGTGCGCATATCTTCAGGGTTGCTGCCGCCTCTTCTGCTGCCTTGAGAATGTTTCCAGTGTATTGTCTACGATCATTCTTTGCCATCTTCTTGATTTCAAGAGCCGTACTCACGACAAATATATCTACGACAACAGTGTTTGTAGTCATCTTAGCATTCCACACGAACTGATGGAAATACAGTCGAACATTCGAATCCATCACATAAAATGGAAACTGTTGATGCGTTACTAAAATGTGCAACTGATATGGTACCTGGAGGCCTTATTGAGTTTTAGTATATTCTGCATCAACACGATCATATATACACTACAGAAAATTGCGCTTTTTCGATTCAATGCGAGATTTAATATCAATATATTACTTTGGGTAAAATAATAGTGCCACTACCACACATACCTAACAGAACCATGTTAAGAGACTCATACACTAGTTAAAAATCACAAACTTTACGAAATCTACACAAAATGTATGGTGGAGTATAAATCGCTCGGTCTCAAGGAATGTTTGATTTACCAGACGACAACAGGTGTTATTTGAGGCACCACCCTGTTATAAAAAAATCCAGCACAACTACCAAACTGCGGGTTGTATTTGACGCATCGGCAAAATTATCCACGGGAATATCACTAAACGATGTGTTGATATAGTCAAACCGACTCGTCAACAAACACTGCTTGAGATACTAATCAGATTCAGGAAGTATCAATACATAATTACGACGGATATCGAGAAAATGTCAATGGGTCTACGATCCTTCTAACCAGATTCCAGCAGATTGTTTTTCGCGCGGGATACTACCTGACGACCATGTCAACGATTAAATGTGATGGTAGAGACCCGGCTGTCTACGAAGAAAACCTATCCAAACTCCTAAAACGTTGAAAGTACCAAAAGCAATAAAGACTGATGCAGTAGCCATCTCTTTTCTATCACTACACCTAGATAACGCTGGAACTATGAGTGGTTGTTTAAAGCACGCAAACGAACAGTACGATGTGTCAAGAATATGTACCTTAAATGTTTTCGCCAAAAGCATGTTACACAAGAGCAACAAATAGGGAGAGTGACTAAATACCAATTTTCTTAATAATGAAGCCAAAAAATGGAAACACCACAAGAATCAACCCCAAACGCGATTAACAAAATACCTCTTGTAATTCTTGAGACAACTCTCCTTCACATACCAAAAACATCTGTCAGAAGTGATCTTGATGAGCTGTTTAAAAGATTCATTATGAAAAGTTTCATTGCGGTAACTACAACTATACATATTTTCCCGCCTCGTGTCAATGTTAAATTTTGAATCTTCGCCAATTGGACCTTTTATCAAGGAATAGAAATATCTATAGTAGTCTATAGATGTGACCGGTTCCAAGCGACAAGTTCAAAAAAATATAGCGGTGGTGTTCTTATTAATAGGATGGCTTAAATACCACCCCATACATCATTATCTGCTTTTGAACTTTATTTTTAGGAAAATTGTGGAGCATTAATATAGGCAATAAACATTCTTCCTTTTAATTATTCAACAGTTTCACATTGGAACAATGGCTAAACCACTATGAAATCTAAACTATATGTAAATCAAGTGGAATCTAAATTGCAGATACCTAAATAAGTAAACGATACGCTCTAGATTTTTTCTGGCTTTTCAGGCTTTATACGATAGCATAACCCTATAACCCTTGCCTTCTACTATAACAGTTCAATAACTTTACAAAGATAAATAGTAATACATAAAAATAAAGTACAAACAACTTGTGGAATCTATGTTCAAAATTAGAATATGACGTCTTAGACAGTTGTGACATTTCATGTCTTATGTAATTGTAATTGTAACATAAATACATTTGTTAATAACATTTTATAGTAAGGATCTTATTAGTATTGTACCTCAATTTATGTTGTAAAAGATGTGGTACCTAATTTTAATTTTTTCGCTTTTATTCTTGAATAGTATTTTAACGAAGAACGTATAGCATTTTTTAATTGGAAGTTTTAAAAATTGACATTTCACTCTGTGGTGTAAAAAAATGTAGAATTTAATTTTTAAAAACATAATGAATATTTTTAGAGATCAATTTAAATAAATTATGCAAACAAGTTTATCGCAAAAAAAAAAAAAAAAAAATTTGTACACGCATATACCAAAAATATAGGAAAAGCCAAATCAATAATTTTTCTTTTATTTCACAGAATATATAAGAAACTTGAATACGGGAAAATCTATATACGAGTGACTAATAATATTTTTATTTTCCTACAAATAAAAATATACAAGACATATGTAATTTTCAATTCTATATGTGGACATAAAAACATCTCACGAAAAAAAAAATTCCAAAATCGATTATGCGAAGAAATTAAAATCCACCATCATTTCGAGATATTTTCGATACACCAGCATATGAAAATCAACAACGGAATGATTGATATAAAGTCGATATAAAATCATGTCCCTATGTAGATTTCATAAAAATACATATATGGAAATATTGCAAAGATAACACCCACTAAAAATAAAAAGGAGAGATACTCGTACGAATACAATTTTTTGTCTAAATAATCAATTTTTAAAAACTAAAAACGAAAAACCATATCTCTCGTCTATATACATATGTATATAATATATATATATATATATATATATATATATATATATATATATATATATATATATATATATATATATATATATATATATATACCGATATATGCTCGGTGGTAGTTGAATCTCTAACGTACCACCAGCTCATATCAATAATATATACCAACATATATATAAATATATAATATAAATATAATATATATATATATATATATATATATATATATATATATATATATATATATATATATATATATTTATATATATATATATTTGTATAAACCATAATATATTTATTTATTTATAAAATTGCAAATATATAAAAAAAACATTTTTTCCATTTTAATTTTATTTTAAAATATAAAATTGGTTCTATATACATACATAAATATATATTTAGACGAGTACAGTAGAAAAAGAAAAACAATTTTCATTCCTAGAAAACGTAAAACAAAAATATTTTTTTTTATTTTAATGATCACCATATATAACACCAGCATTAATAATGCAATGAAAATCTAACCTCATCTCTCTATGTACTATGTGTACCTCAACTGGTAACAATATATGAACGGATATATATATATATATATATATATATATATATATATAATATATATATATATATAATATATATATATATATATATATTATATATATATATATATATTTATATGTATATATATATATATATATATATATATATATATATATATATATATATACATATATTATATTTAGTATATATACCAAACTATTTCGGAAAAACTACTGTTCATTTTCTTATTGTTTTGCTGTTATTCGTTACATATTACAGTTATGTTATTTCAAACGAAACGAATATCATCGCAATGAAAAATCGTATACGTATGTATGGGAGAAAAATAAAAATAAAAATAATTTTTCCAAATAAGTTGAAATAGTTTTTCATGATACTAGATGTTGTACGACAGTACATAATACAGAAAAGTGGGGGAAATTCTAAATTTTCTAATATAAATAGGTTTCTTTTAAAATTGTGGTAATGGTGGACATATTATTTGCATAAAAGTAGGATGTTGCATTGTTTTGAAAAATGTTTCGCCTAGATACGGAAAGCTTACGATAACTATAATTTAGAATGTGAGAGGTGACAAAACATTTGTTAAATAATACTTTACGTTTATGAAAATTGTAAAAACATCGCCATCGCGATTATTTAATTTGTGAGAAATATTAAACATATTGCATGCAATTTAGATAAAAAGCTTTAAAAATTTAAATTTAAGTTTCATTATGTTTTTTGAAGACTACTTATGACATGGCTGGATCAATAAATTGGAATTATCTTGTGTTTACTTTATTTATGACTGATAAAAGAGGTTAGTTGACACATAGTTGGTGTGTACCGTTATTTTCCCCGTATAATAGTTAAAAGGTACTTTAAAGGTGCTTTCTTGATTTTGCTGGGATCAGTTAGACTATAGGTTCTTTTATTAAATGTGATAGACTATAGGCTCTTTTATAAATGTGTAGGAAGTCAAGTCATTGCTTTGATAAGTGGATCTCAAAACTAATCGTACTTTTGGCTAGTTCATATAGCTTTTTGTTATCATTAACGGTTGTTTCTATTGATTCTAGTATTTAATAATTTTTTTTAAATCAATTTATATAAATTTTATATAAAGTTGATTAAAATGTATATAAGTTAGATTTTCGTTTAATTCAATGGAGTATTTTGTTCAACGGTTGTTTCATTTGATTTGGTGGTGGATTGTTTTTGTTCAAATAAGTGTATATAAATTGGATTTTCGGCGATGAAATGACGCCTTTATCATTAAACGGTTAATCTAATTGATTTGTAATGTTAAGTCAATTTTTTTAAAATCTAATTTATATTAATTTTAAAGTTTTGTGTCAAATCAATAGTACACTCATAAATTTTGCAGCATGGAGTGAAATAATACATTTGTAATTTACAGGTGAAAAATAATGCCATCTGTAACAGCCTACAGCTTGGAGAAATTAGTTCATTAATAGATGTTGTGCTTAGGGAGCCTTGAGAGATTACAGTTGAATGGTGGCACACTGGAGTTGCTGATAAGAGACGTCAGAATGCAGAGCAGTAAAATTCTGATTGTCTTGTGCTAAAAAAATAGTTAAACATTGGCCAACGGGACCAGACCACTTCTGTCATCACTAACTAACCTTTCCTTTCCCTACACCATTATAAAATACTAATTATCGATTGCTTAGGTGTCAGTAACCGGGTGTCAGTAAACATTTATGACATTTAAATCAAAGTGCTGGAAGTAATTGTCGATATCAATGTTATGATGGTGCTGCAATGGGTTAGACACAGTGGATAATATAACAAATAATCAAATACATTGGATCAAATATTTTCAGTGACGTAATAATTAAATTACAAAGAAGGTACAATAAATATACAAATGAATAAAATGTGGAGCGCACTTACCAGATGGTCTTACCATCAATGTCTGATATATGTTTTTTTTTATAATTCGTTAGTATTGGCTTACCTGCAAAAAATAAAAATAAAATCAATTAATTTAGTAGTTTAAAAAGTTAAAATATTTTTAAAAAAATTATAAATTTAAAAAGCTTAAAGTCTTACATATAATAATTGTATATTTCGATTTCTATAGTATCGGTAAACATGACTAAAACCAAAAATGTATGATATAAGTACGACTTTATCGTCCGCACTCTAACATACTCGTCTTCCGTCACCATACGTGCATTCAATATGCGTAATCTAATTACAACATTACTGTGCCATGTATAAATAATGTGATATAAAAATTCAGCATTTTCTCTGACCGTTGTTGCACGGTCAGATAAAATGCTGAAAAGCGTGTTGAGAATACAACACTTTTTCTCGTCCCGCAAATCATATTCAATTCATATTCAACTCATATTCAATTCATATTCATTTCATATTCAATTTATATTCAATTCATATCAATTTATATTCAATTCATATTCAATTCATATTTAATTCATATTCAATTCATATTCAATTCATATTCAATTAATATTCAATTAATATTCAATTCATATTCAATTCATATTCAATTCATATTCAAATCATATTCAATTCATATTCAATTCATATTCAATTCATATTCAATTCATATTCAATTTATATTCAATTCATATTCAATTCATATTCAATTCATATTCAATTCATATTCAATTCATATTCAATTCATATTCAATTTATATTCAATTCATATTCAATTCATATTCAATTCATATTCAATTCATATTCAATTCATATTCAATTCATATTCAATTCATATTCAATTCATATTCCATTCATATTCAATTCATATTCAATTCATATTCAATTCATATTCAATTCATATTCAATTCATATTCAATTCATATTCAATTCATATTTAATTCATATTCAATTCATATTCAATTCATATTCAATTCATATTCAATTCATATTCAATTCATATTCAATTCATATTCAATTCATATTCAATTCATATTCAATTCATATTCAATTCATATTCAATTCAAATCATATTCAATTCATATTCAATTCTATTAATTCATATTCAATTCATATTCAATTCATATTCATTCATATTCAATTCATATTCAATTATATTCAATTCATATTCAATTCATATTCAATTCATATTCAATTCATATTCAATTCATATTCAATTCATATTCAATTCATATTCAATTCATATTCAATTCATATTCAATTCATATTCAATTCATATTCAATTCATATTCAATTCATATTCAATTCATATTCAATTCATATTCAATTCATATTAAATTCATATTTCAATTCATATTCAATTCATATTCAATTCATATTCAATTCATATTCAATCAATTCAATTCATATTCAATTCATTTTCAATTCATATTCAATTCATATTCAATCCATATTCAATTCATATTCAATTCATATTCATGATGAGTGAAACTCTGTGAGCATTACTCAAACCACAAACGTGCACAACTACAACGACATCGAATGCGCCTCGCGCTGCTCTTGTTGGGCCCTTTTATACTCTGACTCACAAACGAGCTTTAATTACGGAATCAAGCATGCAACATTTGTGAATAAAAAGGCGAAATGCTCGTGCATACCCGTTATCTATTTAGGAGAGTCTATAGTTAATTCATATCAAAGGGTATAGCACCCGCTACCATCAAACCAGATCGTATGCCCGAATTCAAAGTGCAAGCTCTTGTAATGCCAAAAATCACTAGCAGATAAATCAGCAGAACCAAGAAAAAAAGAAATCACATTCTTGGAAAGAATCCCACAATTTATACAAACAAGAAAAGACAGTATAATCGATTTCTGTGGCTTCTGCGACGCGAGTGAGCGGGCTTATATGATCTCATCTAAGACCAAGGTTGCACCAATTAAGCAACAAACGCTTCCTCGGCTGGAAGTATGCTCTGTTGTATTACGCGAGTCGGTATAGTCACGTGCCTTCCGCTGAAAATCCTACTCATTGCCCTGCACGGGACTTATCTCCACGTGAACTCAAATCAGGCCGTGATGGTATGGTCCCGCGTCGCTGCATAATACTTCTGAATATTAGCCAACTCAATCAGTGATCGGTACTAATCTTGAACAGAACAACAAAGAAGCGTTCACCTTTACCATTTTAACATAAAAAAATATGAATGGTATGATCATTTAATTTCCAAGTACTCTTCTTTTAAGAAACTACAACGAGTGCTGTGTTATGTGTTCCGATTTGTTGAAGGTGTTACCAAACCAAAGGAATCCCAAATCAGCGGCGTGTACTTGCGATGAGAAAAGCTCTTCCACATTATACACAAAGTTTCTTACGGCGTACAGCGAAATATCCACTACGAGGACATAGTCGCACTACAAGCAAACGGAGATGTGAAGGAGGGTAGCATTCTAAAATCACTAAATCCTTTCTTAGATGTCAATGGTATAATGCGTTATTAAACTCAATTTTTCACCACTCCAAGTTTTCAATTCTGCGTGACACACATGAAGATAATAAGCATGCGTACTCATCTTTACAGTTATCGCTCCTAAGACAAAAGTTCTATATACCTGACAATAAGGCTAAGGCAGAAGAAATAGTAAGGAAATACATCACTGGTAGAAAATTCAAAAATGTAAGGCCCCGTCCGAATTTCATAATGATTTTGTTCTTTGTAGTAATGTTGACGTAGTAAGTGAAATAATTGCCGCTTTAGTGAGTTCGTTATATTCTGTAATAATTTTTGTTATTAGTTAAAACTATTACACCTTTTAATATGATAATTTGGTTGCATGCAAAGAAGACTGTCAAAATTATTACAGGAAAAAAATGTTACCAACAATCGGACGAGGTCTAAGCAAATTATTTAGGTTATTCTGTGAACTTTTTTCAAAAAATTTAACACCAAAATCAAATGAAATAACCGTTATACCGACAAAACTCGTCACAATTATTACAAACAAATTTAAGAATATACTTTTATGTAGCACAAACTCAAACTTGACTAAGTTATTAAGCTGTTTGTATATTTTAGTACTTCTGTGAAACATCAAGTTAATGGACTAATTTGGGATCGCTCAATTCAGTATTACCGATTGACAAAATTGGAATCACGATTTATACGATCATATGAGAAGGAATAACCAATCGAAAGCTTTCATCAAATGTTGATCGTATTTTGTAGTTTTTCTGTGTGTTTATATTATGCAATAATCACTTGAATGAAAATAAACGTTATAACATATACGAAAATTTGTTGTTCGGAAAATGTCTTTTCATTTTTCGGGTTTTGTTCTCGTATAATTTTGTTATACTTATTATTACAATTTTTAGTTAAGAGCATTACACTAAAAATACAACATAACCAACAAAAAAACACAAAAAAAAGTTTAGAATTACAGGGAAAATACAAAAAAAAAAAAAAACTTTTCCATAAACATTTATGAATTTTCATCAGAAAAATTCCAATGTACGTCGAATATATATAGCAAGTACATATTCGGTAATTTTTATAACAATGTTGTTTGGGTTTTTATTATACCATCATAAATATTTATTAGATATTTTTATTTTTATTACTTAATTTTTTTTTCACATATTTTTACTCGTCTTGTGTTGTTGTTGTGTATCGTATGTGGTTGGTATTAGATATTTGTATTTGGAAAATAAGTGTGAAATCGATACAAATTATTATTTATTTTATTTTTTAAATTTGACCCATAAAAAATAGTTCATTTAGAAAAATTATTTGCTATTATAGCTATATAACGAAATTATTTAATTTTTACAAATATATATATATATATATATATATATATATATATATATATATATATATATATATATATATATATATATATATATATATATATATATATATATATCGTTTGAAAAAAAAAGTTACAAAAAAAATAGAAAATTATAAAAAAAATGTTTGTAATTTATTAAAATATATTTTTAATGTATAATATATAAATAATTTATGAGGCTATTAGAAAATTGGAATACAAACTTATAATTTAATATATTTTCAACAACGACGACGACGAACATATACAATACCACCAAGTTAATTAATATTAGATGTGTTTCGATAAAAAAATAATATTCGTAATAATAATAATGGTAGTAATGATAAGTTGTTGTTGTTGTTTTAGTAGTATGACATTTTATTTTGATTATTATAAATAAAGTTTGTTCCGGAGCATATTTCTTTTTTTTTTAACTTTATTAAAAGGCTTTTACACGGTTCAATGTTTCTATCGTCTTGAGGTTTTTACAAAAAAAAAAAAAAAAACTTACAATTATTTTATATGCGTCATACAAGTATGTGTTAGCCTCATTTATTAAAAACATTTAAATTTGAATATTGTTACCGTGTATAATTTTTTGACAGGGTCACATATTATTAACCTTTGCCGTTAAATTAAATTTATTAAATGTTAGGCTTAATGAATCCTTGATTTTTCTGAAATGTTTATATGGCAAGTGGATTTGTAGTGTTAGTTAGTACTTAGTATCGGTTGGTAATGCAGTTCATTCACACTACCAAGAGCTTGGTCTTATCAAACTCTCACTTGTTAAAATGTTTGGGGTTTTCGATATATTTTTTTACCTTATTGCGAATTGTGATGTATATCAATTAGATGTTCTTGCAAACACAATGACGTATTTTGTCAGTGTAACAGTTGTTTCATTTGGTTTTGGTGATAGATGATTTTTTTATTTGCAATTTATATACATTTTAGAATTTTATGTGTAATATTATATATATATATATATATATATATATATATATATATATATATATATATATATATATATATATATATATATATTTATATATATATATATATATATATATATATATATATATATATATATATCTTGTCCCAATGCAAGGATTGATGATTTTAGTATTATATGCCACCTTTCTATTAATTCGTTCAATTGGGGATGATATGGCCGGGATCGAATTCAATCCGCTCCAAAATTCGCTCATCAAAATTGCCGACCTTGGTCGGTTGGGATATATTATGGACATCCGAAACGTGCAACCAAACAACTCAAAAACCCCCGTGCGACTGATTCAGCCGTCATATTACTTATTGGAATCGCCTCGGCCAGCGAGTAAAACGGCCGATAATTGTCAAACAATATCGGAATCCTTGTTGCAATAATAATGAACCAATGAGATCCACGTTTATGTGGCTAAAACGTCGACTCGGCAGTTTATATTTACTAACAGATGTTTTATTATACGATGTTAATTTAGGTTTTTGGCACTGTATGCTGCCTCGCACGAAGTTTTGTGACCTCTTTTCGCACATTTTTTGTGAGTTGATGTCATGATGTGATGCCGAAATTTACGTGTTATGTACGGTCGGCAAATGGCAATTACTTATTAAACGTCTTGATTTCTGCAGTTGGAAATTGCTGGGGACAACAAGTTGTCGATAATCTAGTAATATTATCTACCAGACGACCTCCCTTCAAATCGATGAATAAAGTTACGAATAAAATCGGCCCCAAAAATTCCCATTCGAAATTTCGTCGTAAATTTAGATTCACATAAACATTTTTTTTCCATAAACATTAATCGTTGTCCCGTTTGCTGCAAACAGTTTATAGTCGGTAAGTTTATTTCTTGTTTGGCGTGGGTGGTAAAACGGATACATCCGCGCCCTTACTCCATGAGGAATTTAATAGCCGATTTTTTGTCCATAATGAACAATCTGCTTTATTGATGCAAGCGGATGCATAATCGGCTAAACTTATGTCAACGCTCGTCGCGTTTCATGTCTTCACACTAGCTTCAGTCGTTGCTAGCGTTTTATGTCGGCAGCGGCTACGGCATTTATGCGCCTATTTACCTAATCGTCGATGGTATCAGCATTCTTAATTATATCCGCTCGGTGTTTCACTTCGCGTACGTAGAGGTGTGATGATTTGCAAGTGCGAGTTCGTCATCGTGACCTCAATTTTTGACCTTGTCTAGATAATTCAGCTAATTCGAATTTTAATTTTTGATGATACGATGATTCGTTTGTTTCGTTCGCAACTTTTACCTTGTTGACCATAAAATCTGCATAACGTCCACAATGGTGTCTGCAATTTTAGTAAATTCATTCACAGAACCGGCCGAAGCAACTACGGCTATACGTGCGTGATCGGGCAAAGGTTGAGCTCACAGACCTTTAACGGCTGCACCATTTATAGAATTACCGGCAACTCGGGCTTTTTTGGGGCTACAAAATCAATATAAGTAAATAGTTTATTTTTATATATTTTCTTCACTGAGGGTTGACGATCGACTGACTATATCTTTTTTTACCATCCGTATTCTCTCTCATCACATACAGTAAGAGATGAATGATTACTTCAATTTTGCCCTGTCATCAATATATTTTCATTACATTGATAATAATTGTTTTGTTATTCAAAGTTTGACAATTATAAAATTAGTATTAAATTAATTAACTCGTAGACCAAGAGCACCACTTATATAAATATATATATATATATATATATACATATATATATATATATATATATATATATATATATATATATATATATATATATATATATATATATATATATATATATATATATATATATATATATATATATATATATATATATATACTTAATAATTTTTAGCAACAATGTTATAAATTAATTAATCTGTAATTTTCAGGCGGATTCTAATTCAATTTACTTTAACCTACGGCTTGGATAAATTACTTTATTGATAGGTTGTTTCTTTTAGAGAAATATTGCTAATTACAGATGACTGGAGATGCTGATAAAAGATTGCAGAATGCAGAGCAGTTGATTATAAATGTAATTGTCTTGTGCTAATAATAGTTTGAATATTACCTATACCGGAAAACCGAACCAATTCTCTCTCTTTTTTCCTTTTACTATCTCTCTTGCTTCCTCTTTTGCTTCAGCTAATCAACTAACTAAGAGCAAATGTTTTAAAATTTACCGATAAGAAATTCGTTAATATTTTTTTCACTAACCCATAATTTCAAACAATTTTCCAAAAAACTCATAATAAATCTTTAGTCAATATCCTAATATACGAACTGGGGAAAATTAAAATGTAATTAAATAAAACGATTCAGATTTAAATCATTAAAATCGGATAAAATATGTACAAAAAAATTTGTTAATCGTATTTCACAGAAAACTGTAATTATACGCAATAGTCAAGAAAATTAGAACCCATGAAAAACCCCATTTTCAAAATTAAAATACAGTAGTATAATTAAAAATAAGTATATTCCAAACAAACCAAAAATATATATAAAGTTTCTCCATCTCTGGAATATTTAATTCTAAATTTTTGGAAAGTTTTAAATAAAAAATTATGTTATTTAACCCCAAAGCAAAATTATACTCGTCGTACACTAGATACGAATATGATTTTTCACTAGAGACTATATATATAGTAAATATAGTGAAAAAATTTGTATATTTTCGTATTTTTGAAATGAGTTAAAAATGAATATAAAATATCACAAAAACTATTTAATTGAAAATAAGGTTAGAAACGTATAAAATTATTGCAAATAATGTACGAACATTATACGTATATATGTCTAAATATGTATTGTACATATATTTTATTAAGTAAAAAATCGATTATTTATGATTATATTTTTAGCTATTTATATTGTTTATGTGAATAAATTTTGATTTGGTTTTTAAAATATTTCTGTTTGGTATACACGATTGAAAAGGAAATTCAAATTATATACTACATTATAATTAACAAACAACCGTGGAAATTGTATATTTTTGATTATGTTTTTTCGACTAATTCTTAATTAATATAAAATTCAGAAATTTTCTTTGGGTCTGATTTGATGTAGACATATAAAAAAAGGGCTTCATGTTAAATAGTTTAAATGATGAGAACTAAAAGTTAAATAATTTTAGTCTATATGAATTATAAATATGGTTATATATATATATATATATATATATATATATATATATATATATATATATATATATATATATATATATATATATATATATATATATATATATATATATATACCGAATCGTTACATTTTTAGGAATGCATTTTTAGCACCCTAATTATAAATACGAATAATTCGAATAAGCTTAAATGAGTAAGCATGTGGAATAAGTTATCGAAGCTTGCAACACATTAGAACTTCCAAACATTACCGTGGGACCGTCATAGCTTTTATACTCTACTTCATTGAACATATTTCCTATTTTGAGCATGTTAATTATAAATAAAATAATGTTTAAGTTATTATTTTCTAGCTATCCTATTATTTTTATTTTATTTAACTTTAGGCCACCAAATATGGTTTTTTGATTTCATTACGAATTTTTTCTAAGAACATAAAGCCTATTTAAGAAATCTAATCATTTTGGATATCACTAGAAAATTATGATTAATAACAATAGGCGTATTGCATTAATGAAAGTAAACTTTTTACAAGTACTTGTATTAATTCGCAACTACTCATGTTCTTACGATGGTATAGAAAACGAAAGCACTGACGCATAAAACTTACAATAGATGGCTTTGACGATTATTTTGGAGATTTTATTTTTTTCGAGATATATTTTATAAAAAAAAATAGATTTTTAGATCTTTTTAGTTTTGAAAAATATTTGTTTATGTTTCGAATGTCAAATATAATACAAAACTACATGCAAGTACTTGTGAGTAGCAAATTTATCCCATTTGAACGTAGTTAATAATCTTTCTTAATCAACAACGGAATATTTTAGTAGACAAATAAAAGTTTATAGCTTTTAAAATCACAAAATAGTTTACAAAAATACACAAGAATTATTAACGAACATATCCACTAGACCAAAAAGACATAACCAAAGATACAGTATAGGTATTAGAAACCTTCGCATTTTATTATTTTTTTATCACTGCGCCATCTTTTAGAGAAATTGTAGTTTCAAACTAGTTATATTTTTTCAGCTTGTAGTGACAACTAGCGACCTCTTTCGAAAAATATGATCTATTGTTATATTTCGAATAAAAGGTATATAAGGTATAAATCTGTCACATTTTTATTATATGGATGATTCGTCCATAATTTCAATCTCTCCAACAGATGCAACATAACACAATAAAAACACAAAATGTAATAAAACAAAAAGGGATCTTCAAGTAAAGTGCCCTCTATTGTTGATATTCATTTTCCAGAACTCAGCCAAATTTTCTATAACTTTCATACAAAAAAAGTTTTTGCCCACGTTTATCTCTAGTAATCATAAAGCATCATGGAGTTATTATTAGTACTAAAGGCATGTATTATAGCCGTTTACAATTTCCTATATTAAGTGTACCAAACAAATAAACTTTTGGAGTTTCCAGGTATGGATCAATCAGTCTCCGTTTTCCAATCAGGTCATTGTGCTCTATACCTATTTGTTTAATGAGTGAACAACATTTGTAATTCCTTTTTTATTTTTTGGCTTATCGAGTTAGCGAACTAAATCAGTGAAAATACAAAAAATATTAGACGCATTACTAGGAAATTTCAAACTAAATTTCATACCACATAAATCAAAATCGCATAAGTGAAACACCGCATAACTTGAGGAGCACCTGTATATATATACATTTAATGTGGTAATGTATTTTTTCGATAGATGGCATTAATAAATTATTTACCCTACATTTGGATTTTTGAGAAAAAAAAAATTTTGGGAGCAAAATAGAAAAATAAAATACACCAAATATTTTAACAGACATTACGACAAACTCAACGTTTTTAAAATTTCATCCTCTCTTTACAAACAATACACTTTATTATGGATTATTAGAGCCATATTTTAGAAATTAGAATTAATAGTTTGTTACTACAATTTTTTTTAGCTTTTTCAGAAAATGTATATCAATTAGGTTTTTTATGGCATATTGTCAGTTTAACGATTATTTCATTTAATTTTTGTGCTTAATAATTGTTTAAATGAATATAAATAGAACGAAATAGAATGCGTAAATAGAACAAACTAACAAAAAAAGACACAGTAACCTAGTAACGTAAATTTAAAATTATATATATATATATATATATATATATATATATATATATATATATATATATATATATATATATATATATATATATATATATATATATATATATATATCGCACTATCCATACAAAAAGAATTTAAGTACAACTTGGTGTCGAATTTTTGCAGATTTTAGTAGCCCCGTAGCTCTACTGAGGAAAAATACCATTTTTCGATTTAACTCGTTCTCTAGAAGTTATAAGCTTTTAAAGAACTACACCAGGTCTATTCAAAAACAATTTAAAATGACATATTTTTTTCAAGGAAAAATTGTTTTAATCGGAATTTTATACATACGTGCAAAACCTTCTACAATAAAAGCCAAACTCATCGCGTAGCACAAGCCGATATATAAAAATAATTAAATAACATTCTCGATTTGGTGTGGTGCTAGTAACATTCAAAACCATATACATTTTTTTTTTAATTTATTTCGTTATTATGACAATTTTAATAAATAACTAACACTAATATAAATCTAATTTTTCTTCATAGTTTGCATATTACACTAACACTTTAGCAAATCTAGAATTGGTGCAGCCTACGTTTTTGGATGAATACGGCTTTTATTACAGAATGTTTTGTACTTGACAAAAAGTATAACAGATTCTTATTACGTTGTTAAAAAAAACTTGCTAAATGAAAAAACTCTAATCCCAAGCATAAGGAATCTAAATAATTCTTAGAACAGGAGTTTTGTTCGACTAAACATAACGCAACAATTTATTGTCAGGATCCCAATTAAAATAAGTGTTTATTTCAGTTCAGGTATATATTCTCACCTTTAATTTGACTTAATCTAATAGTACATTTTTTATTTCAGCTTAAAATTTAAATATTATTAAGCCTACAATCAAAACATTATACTGGAAATCGTTGTTTTTAACTTGGAGTCTTTTTGTGTGGATAGTACGAATTATATATATATATATATATATATATATATATATATATATATATATATATATATATATATAACGAATAGAGCAAATAATATTACTAAAACATATAGTATAGGAAAAACAAATTAATTAAAGCATTAATTAATGAGCATTTGCAATTATTCTATATTTATAATAAAATCAAATGTTCCATGTATTAATTAAACTTTTTTATTTGGATTAGCAAATTTTTGTATAAATTACACAATTAATAAAATAAAATTGAATTAATTATAATTAATTAATTTTAAAAGTTTTGGTCGTATAAGCTATAACATAGCTATAACATAAGCTATAAGCTATAACATAGCAAGTGTCAGTGTAGTTTTATACGCAGATTTTGTACTACTTTTTTTTTAATGTCCTTGATTAAAAACTAAGTGCTTTAGATTCATATGTGTATATAACTTTATGACCATCCTAATCACAAAAATACCAACATTATATTTCGAAACCATTCATATCTCCTAATATTTTTCAGTGACACATTTCAAAAAAGTCTGATCATACTAAATACATCCAACATTTTGGTTTCACCCTTTTATTTATAAATATTTATATCTATATAATTATATACATATATACTATATATACTACTAGATACATATATATATATATTGTGAAGAAAATAAAATAAGTTTAATCATGTAATATAAATAAATGGATATTAAAAAAGAACGTTTCATACGAGTAGCTATCTACATTTATTTTTATACGATTATATAAGTTTTATACTCCTCTCAACCCATTTTCCAAATATCATACAACATATTCATTTATATATATATATATATATATATATATATATATATATATATATATATATATACATATATATATATATATATATATATATATATATATATATATATATATATATATATATATATATATATTTATATATATATATATATATATATATATATATATATATATATATTTATATATATATATATATATATATACATATATACATATATATATATATATATATATATATATATATATATATATATATATATATATATATATATATATCCGCACCATTTCAGGGCATCCAGAAATAATAATATAATATAATATTAAATTTAATTCAATAACAACAACAGCAAAAGAATATATTTTCCAACCAAATAAAAACATAATAATAATAATAATAAATATAAATATATAAAAATAAACATAATAAAATCCATTAAAATATAACATGAAATAAATAATATTTATTTATTTAATTATAGATCTTACAAATAAAACGACGAAGTTGGTTTCATATATCTTTTATTATTAATAATGCTATTTTGCATGTTCGTACTTTCGTATTGATGGATGTCAATATATATATATATATATATATATATATATATATATATATATATATATATATATATATATATATATTTATATATATATATATATATATATATATATATATATATATATATATATATATAAATATATATATATATAAATATATATATATAAATATATATATATATATATATATATATATATATATATATATATATATATATATATATATAATATATATATATATATATATATATATATATATATATATATATATATATATATATATATATATTTATATATATATTAAAACCAAATGGAAACAAGACGGAGCTCTATTTATTAGAAATAATGAAAGATACAGTCGGTTAAAAAAGAGTTGATTTCTATGCAATAGGAACTTTTTATGGCCGAAAATATGATTTCATTCAAAACATATTAACCTTTAATTGTCAAATATTTTAAAGACTCTCTTGCAGGATGTTTTACCTATTTGAAGTTTTCAATTCTACCTATAAAATGCAGTTATAATATAAAAATCGATAATAGTTATAAAAAATTACATTTAAAAGTTACAATTTAAAAAATAACCTACAACTTCTATATATTTGTTAAGTCGAGTTTTCAGAAAAAACACACTGTAAGGCGTTTCGCCATGCTCGTTTTAGTTCGAAAAATTAAAAGAGAAAATCCAAGGTTCGTTCAAAACAAAACATTTTTATTTAAAATAGTAAACGCTTGCTTTTGACTCGTTTCCAAAGGTATATAACTATCGCAAATCTTACTGCCATTATTTATAAAAGGTAGTGACAATATTCCAAATAATTATTGCGAATCGCCAATAATGATTAAACAAACATCAATATTTCTGTCCATTTTTAGATAAAATATTTAACGAGAATAGCGCTGTTTTTCGTTCATGGCGACTTCACGAATTCGGATTAATATCCGATCATTTATCCAATTAAATCACTGAAATATTATGATCAAAATCCGATTAAAAAGTTAAAATTATTTTAGCTCATAAGGGGAAATAGAAGATTTTTTTTATGACCACATGACAAAATATAAGAGATTTGATTGGGTAACTGGTTGAATTTTGTTTATATATCACATGATCATATTTCAATAATTTAATTGGATTAATGATGAAATTGTAAGGGTTTAAATCAGATCTCGTTAAATTGCCTTGAAATATGCAAAAATTTTAAAAAAATATGACTCGAGAGATGTAATAACAATTTTCAAAAATCGAGCCACCATTTAAATATGGGATTCAAAGGAATCTAGATAATGTCTAATCGCTCAATTCACTCTAACAAGTTTACAGAATCACGAACAACAAATAGCATCATGTGATTAGCAATAAGAAATTATGTTCCACAGTATTTTTCAATGTAGCCCAAGCATTCGATTAACAATGAAGTTGCATCAACAAAGAAAGTCGCATAACTGTGACATAAATAGTTTCAAATTAAAATGGGATATAGACACCGTGACTCTCTGAGAGGTGCATCTGTCAATGAATCTATAAACCTTAAACCAGTACCAACTCAGCCACGTCTCAATAAGAACAGAGTCATTTTTTTATGGAAGCCTGCAGATTGGGATAGAGTTTTTATTGATTTTAAAACTTTAGAAAAATTTCAGCTGAGGTTCTTGTAGATTTCAAAGTCAGTCGAAAGATAAATAACTAAAACTGTTGGTGAATGTTTCCTCCTAAAAAAGAATCGGGAAACCAAAAGACGTTTCTTATCATGCAAAGAGAAGGCCATGTATAGCATAACAAAAGATGAAAATTATGTAATAATATAAGCTGAAACCAGGCGACCACTAAATATCCAGCAACAAAAAACAAATCAAGAAGTGGTTGATTTTCTTTCTGAGATCAAGATTCTGGCAATTCCAGTGCAAATAGGTCTTATGTAGTTAATGAGTTTCAAGCTCCTTCAGCCTTTATTTTTACTAAGGTTGTTTTTGCATCTAACGGGTTTTCCAATAAGAGGTTTCATTTTGATATTAAAAAAAAATTAGTATTTTTTAAGAGAAATGAATGAATGTTTATTTAATTGTAAAAAGGATGGTATGCCTTTAACATTTGAAAAGGATATCAGCCAAATGGCCGCCGCGACTACGCTTGCAGCACCATATTCTTTTCATGAAATTTTCCATGACCAATTCGCACATTTGCGGCTGTATGTCCTCGATAACTTCACGAATTCTATCTTTAAGGTCTTGAATCGATTGTGGAGATCACAATTGGCCACAAAGATCTTGCGATTTAACACCTTTAGACTTTTTTCTTTGGGGCTATTTTCATGTAGTCCCAAAGAAAAAAGTCTAAAGGTGTTAAATCGCAAGATCTTTGTGGCCAATTGTGATCACCTCTTCGAGAAATAACACGGTCAGGAAACTTTTCTTGCAAAATGGCACGTAGCGCCGTCTTGCTGAAAATGTACGTCATCCACTTCAATATATTCCAATTTCGGCCATAAAAAATCATTAATCCATAGCTCGGTAGCGCAACCCATTTACCGTAACAGTTGCACCAGCCTCATTTTCGAAAAAATAAGGTCCCGTCACACCGCCAGCCCAA